>RJWM01022096.1:0-34269 GCA_004363535.1 Dasyprocta punctata | reverse complement strand
GAATGGCTTATACTTCTAACCTGGAGCCTCAATACCACATTATAGAGACACCTTTAGTCATTCTTTAGCCCTTGCTTTCCTCAAATTCTGAGATTTCACTTCCATGTCATTTCAGCTACTCTAAGCCCTATGATTTCCAAGAACTACTCTTACTCCAAAAATTTTAAATCTAGAATTTTGCTTGGATCACAGCCTACATTCACTTAACTCAACCACTGTTTTACTTTTAATTTAAATACAATACAGCATAGTTCTTAAGAATCTGGACTCTTAATTTATACTTCCTTAACTATATCCCTGGTTGACACTATCTGATTGACCTGGGTACATTTTAAAAGCTATTCAAGGACACTGTTTCTTCAACTATAACATTGGGATCATAATTGCTCACACAAATTTCTTCCCAATAATCAGTCCATATAGATATGTCTTGAATGAAATAAATAAAATCAGTTTCAAATTCTCGCCCCTTGATCGGTTCACTTCTCCCTGAATTTGTCGGCTGTCTTTTGGCCCCCTATTCTTCCAAATATTAACTCACCTCCTAATCCTTGATTATAGTTATGCTCTCCTCTTTAGCGCTAAACATCCAATTTATTTATTCATATATTAAGGTGGTTGAAATTAAGTGAAATAAAGAGAAAAATTCTATAGATTATTTCTCTGCAAAAGTGATCTGCCAGGCTTCAGTGTTTTTCTTAACTATATTTTAGTTGGAGGCAATCTAGATACTTTGCCTTTTGAAACCATACCCATTTAACAATCATCTCACGCATTAGGTATGAATTTTTGAACTTCTCTTGTCATCTTAAGTGACCGCCAACTATTTGTCAACTACTATCTCTATTGTTTTCTGTTTTTCTTCTGACTTGGTGTGAAAAACTGGGACTTTGATAGCTTCCAATTGAACATTGCATAGAATTTAAAGCATTGATTTGGTATCTCTAAACTGATCCGGCGCTGCAGTTTGACCCATACCTTTCTTGCAACTCTTCCATTTGACTTTGAGCTGCATGCAAATGCTATTAGATAGTTCTACATTTCCTATCCTGACATTAGTGGTGTAACATGCATTTCTTAGAGAATTCCTTCCCAGTGTGTTTCTGACTGTGCAGTGTATACTCAAGGCCTACCTCACATTATGAGTCTCTCAGTAAGACTCAATTTGCTTTACTTTGTACTTCATTGTAAAGTGTACCCCAAAGGAGAAATCAACAGAAATGTATTTGTAAAGTGGAGAGTATACTGAAGACTAACACAGATGGTGAAATGATTGCCATGTGCAGTCTTAACCTTAGAACCACTGACATTTAACATTGGAAAGGGTCTAAAGATAACTTGGTCAACTTACCTACAGCTTGTCAGTGAAAAAAAATAAAGTCCATCAGTTTTTCTGGCTGTGACTAAAATGTATGATTTCTGATTTTGTATATAGTAAGTTCCATTTTTATTTTGAAAAGTTATCTTCTGTTATTTTTGCTATATTGGAAATACATATAAAAATGAAATGAAAATTAAAGGTATTCCAGCTTAAAAGTCTTTAAAAATATATACTTTCTAATATTTAATAACAAATGTTTTATTGATATTTTCATGTGAACAACTTATCAAGGAAAACAAATTAAAAACAGGCAGGAATGTACAAGTCTTTTGGAAGAGAAAAAAAATACAGGAATAAAAAAAATTGTACCTTACATAATATGCCCCTATTCTGATCTTTTAATTAAATCAATGTGTGGGCACATAATTGCTTCTATATAAAATGAAATTTTATGAGAATAAAAATAGAAAAAAAAGGTGGGTTAAATTACCTTTTAACTTTGTAGCAGGTGCCCACATTTGGAAGTCATTATGTTGAAAGGATAATTTAAATATTGACCTTATTTTTGCACCAAAACAACTATATGTATATACTGATTTTAAAAATAAGATCAATTTACGCAAGAATTCACTTGACCTGGGGTCCTGTCTTCATTTTTAAATATAAAGCAGAAATAATCATTATAATATTTGAAGAACAATTGTTAGTTTTGTAATATTATTTATCAATATAGCTTTTAAATGGAAAAGTTTTATAGTGTTATTAGGCCGAACACCAGTTTTTTCAATTTTTATTTTATTTTCCATGAACCCAATAATTGCTTAGTTTCCCTTGCTTGATAATTTTATTTTTATAACTCATCAATTCTCAAATTCTCCACTATAAACTCTGACTGAGCAACTTGGGCTCTTCAAATGTTCTTTAATGTTTTTGTTTTTAATTGCCATCTCCTTTTTCTTACCTTTTCTGTCTTCTAGAACCAATAGTATTTGATTGTTGAACTCCCAAGGTATAATTTTGCATGGTTATTTTTCTTTCTCTCTCTATTTTCTAAGGTGTTTGCCCTTATGTCTTTCATTGCTCTGGTTGAGCAATGAAAGACATAAGGGCAAACACACCCTTATGTATTTTACATATACATGGGTATTTTACATGTATTTTACATATACCCATACATGTATTTTACATTTTGTGATGTAGCAATGAAAGTTGAGCAATGAAAGATATAAGGGCAAACATACCCTTATGTATTTTACATATACCCATGTATATGTAAAATACATGTATTTTACATATATTTTACATATACCCATACATGTATTTTACATCTTGTGATGACTTCTTCTCCACTTTTTCACTCATACTTTTAACTTCACAGAGAGCTCATTTTTTTCCTAGCAGAACTCTTACAAACTTTTAGTTTTATGTCTTAGATTGCATGTTGGTTTCTTTTCTCTCCTTGCTGAAACAAGACACCTGACACCCAAAATTAAGGAAGGAAAGGTTTATCTAGCTCACAGTTTGTGGAAGTTTCAGTCTGTAATCTGCCAGCTCCAGGGCAGGTTGGCTCATGGTAGAGGGCAACAGTTCATGGCAGCAGAAGATAGCAAAAGCAGCAAGAGTCAAAAGGAGAGGAGAAAGAGAGAGGACTCTTTCTGTCCCTTATATTGTATGTGGTCCACCCTCCCTAGGTTGGGTGTAGCACTACCACCCATAATCCCAGCAATGGACCATGAATCAATTGCAAACTCTAGAAGCCTGCCTCTGACTGCATGAGACTTTAGAGGGCTATCCAGACACAAACTGTAACAGATTGAAGCTTTCGTTTTATAAGGTGCCTCTTCCCTCGCTACCAGTGGACACAGGGTATCCACAGGTGTGAACCCTATCAGACAGATTTACAGCAATTTATTCCAGCAAAAACTAACAGAGTGGCCCTTGTTCTATTACACAGCTAGATTTGTATGAGCCTATGACTTCTTTCTGGTGTCAACCTCCTCCCTGAGTGATCTGGGAATTTTTGTTACTTAAAAAGATAGATTTTATCATTTGCTGCTGGCCTAGAAAATTTTGAAATGCTCAGTGCCCACATTGTAATAGATATATTTCACTCCTGCATTTTATTTTCATTTATTGAGATATGAAAGAGAATGATCCCTCTGGTTTGAAACTAAAATTTAAGTCTTTGAGTTGGTCTAATATTTATTTACCTTGATCCAGTGTACACATTCCTTTTACACTTTAACAACATTAGTATTATGTTCCTTTTGCAAAATAAAAATAGAGTATCATTGTTAAGTTGGCAGCATTTTTGGCAGCATAGAGTCTAATTTTGCATCTTATAAATAATCATATCTTAGAGTAGTGAAATACAATAATCATTAAATATAAGAAGAATAATTACAGTTAATGATTAAGGTCACTGCATAATTAGGCCTTTTAGTTACTACTGTTTTTATATTAATAGCATACACCTCAGACATCAAGATCCTCCAGGAAATGATACAAATCCAACACAAACCATTATTTCCACCCTTCTGTTTTTACAGCTGGATCATTCTTCACTATTTATCCCAAAACACCACCTGCAGCATCTTCCATAGTGTCCCAGTGGTCCGGGGGTTATACAGGGGAGCCCTAGGCTGATCAGGGGGGTTATCCTGGTTTCCTGAGATCACTAGCACAGAGCCAAAACTGCTCACTTACTTAGTTGGAAGATTAGTTACCTTAATGAAGTTCCACCACAGATTTAAACATGTGAACCACGATAGCCATGCTAACACCGCACCCAAGTGCTGGCCTCTTTCCTTAGAAAAGGATCCCTTGGTTGGTACTCCTTTGGTCAGGTGGTATGTACTTGTGTCAATAAACTCACTTAACTATCACCACAAATATGTGTCTCATGGCAAGGAGACTGTTCTCATGTCATAACTAAGAAAACGATGTTGCACAAAACTCATGAAATAGTGGATCCTAAATTATGCAAGGAGACTGTTCTCATGTCATAACTAAGAAAACGATGTTGCACAAAACTCATGAAATAGTGGATCCTAAATTATGATCTATTTCTAAATTTCAAAATAGGATTTTTCTTACCTAGATTCTGAATGTTTCAACTTCTGCTATATTTGAGTTTGTATCTAATAATAAAGCATTTGAAATAACATCATTACATGTCAGTGTTTCTTATATACAAACAAAAATTTGATAGACATTAAATCTGATATCCAGTATTTTATTCAGTGATTGATTCATTTATTTTTAACATGACTTGGTAAATGATCTCATGAAATAACTGCTTGAGCAGGAAAGGATTTTAGTGTATATTTTCAACAGAAACTGAATTTTAAAGAATGTGCTCTAAACTAACCTTGATCCTATTCACTTACAGTCTTTTTCAATGCCTCTTTTATTCCAGTTATGTTTCGCCTTTATGACACGGATGGAAATGGCTTCCTGGACAGCTCGGTAACTTTTTACTTCAAATTTTCAGTGAAAATTTTAAAGTAATTTCTTATGAAAAAAAGCAGTGAATAAACGTATAGCTATCACCACAGAAGAAAGATTTAATATCATTTACAGCCACTCACGTGACATTTTTATCATCTGACATTTTGAGAGAAAGCGGTCTGAGAAGACAGAATTATGATTCTTCTATTGAAGTTTTGTTACCAAAACATGACTTTTTTTCTGTGTTCAAGTTAGATAAAAAAGGAAGATTCCAACATTGTCTGAATAAAACATAAGGTAATGTTGAGACCATTGATCTAGAAAGAAAAAAAAAAAAAAACTAGCCGTGAGATCTGACACCAAGGAAAATATTGACAGTACAAGTAGAACCTAAAGGAATTACAAAGTCAATTTAAATTTTTATTTTGCCATTTTTAAAAAGTATCTTTGTTATACATGCTGTTGAAATAAATGTGTTTACAGACTGGCTTGACAAACCATCTTTTAAAAATATCACATCCAATTTTGTAGACACCTTACGCACTATAGTTTAAATCATATAAAATGGGAGAAAAATACCATTTCTGTACGATTAACTAGAAAAAACAATTAAGTGTTCATTGTATTTGTAAGATTTGAAAACCATCAATAGCTTTCTGAGAAGTAGAAATCAGTCTCAGTTCTACTACACACACCAGCACTTAGTGAAATTCTGTCTCAAGTTTCATCTTATATTGTATTGTATATTTGCTGATAACATATTTTGTGTGCAATATTATTCCCTATTCTCTCATGAAAGAGATGGTAATAAAATAATAATGGTATAAAGCAATAAATGAATAACAGAAAAGTGAAGAGTTTGAAGACAGGTTTATGTACCACTGAGCAGGATAAATGGAGTATTAGATTCTCCAGAAAGAAATAAAAATTTATAATTTCTACCCTAGGAAAGTGCTAAATGCTGTTATTACAGGATTTCTTATGTTTACATCTCAGTAATTTTTCCTATGGTATTCCTTTTAAGTGCCTACTGATCTTCCCTTTTCCTTTTAGAAATATTAAAGTACATAATAAATTTCCTCACTTTCTGGTGCTATGGAAACGCTAGGAATTTATAAATTTTTTTTCCTGAATATTTCACTATCCTCCTGATCATACTTATGGCTACACTAATGCAAATTTTATTTTAATGCGTGTTTGTTTTATTTGTTGTTTCTTTTTAATTAAATTTAAGTCATGCTTCTTACTAGTCTTTTAGTCATGCACTGGTGATCTATAAATTCAGTCAAAAATTTTTTTGTTTTCTTGCCACTTCCTGGTAATATATGGTAGTTCACTAGCAGTATTTGTAACTGTGTTCCCAATATTTAACAATGGATTGGGAATAAATTTAATTTGTTTATGATTAGTCTTTTTCTTTTTTTCTTCTCTCTTTCTTTTTTTGTATTTAAATACTTGGATTTAATGTTTAGGATTTGCTCATCTACTATACCAATAATTTCTCTCAACATCACTTTTAAATTCTATCTTCTGATGTCATTTGTGCTAATATTTTAAATGTGTAGAAGTTAACTTTTTGGAAGCAAAACAGAAAGAAAATTGATAATTAAAAATTTCTAACTATGTCTCACTATAAGACTTAGTTGCACTCTTCATTTGTGATATGTCAAACAGTAAGATTAATGTACTCCATAGAAGAATATGCCTAACCTTGGAGGTAACTTTATGAAAGGGTGAGATTATCCACTTTACCAATGATAAAACAGCGTGAGGTTAGATGACATACGCAATGTCACATTAAAGTCTGTGAAAAATAGTTTCTGCTCTGAAAAAATAATCCCAGCTCTCATTAACTCATCTAACCAATTAAACTGGATATAAGCAAAGATACAGGAGTAGGTGAGAGGTTAGTAACACACGCACACACTGCACACACACAATGTCCACATAATTAATTACTTTTCTAAAAAATACTTTTGTATTTATATTAACTCTTGGACAAGTTGTCATACATAAATAACATTTATAATTTTTTTGGAAATAAGGAATATAGCATTCAATAGTTTCTCAGAGAGACTCCATACCTCCTAAACAGACAACACTTTTTAAAACCATGTTCTTTCCATCCTATGAACATTGTCCACACATATTACATGGGGGATTTGTGTAGAAAAATGTTTGATTAGTGTACTTTCAAGTTTTATACTTTTATACTTCTAACATTTTAAAATATACTATAAATACCAACTTTAAGCTATATCATATCTATTTTTAAAACTAAAAGCATCTTACAAAAACATGCTTCATTTTTTCAGTATATAGTGTTAAAAAATTTAAAGTGTTAAATACATATGTAACAAAAAACATTTTAGTTCATTAAGTCCAGCCATGCGTGTTACCTAGCAGTTTTTCAAAGGGTTTGCAATTGAACAGAATAATATGAAAATCCAAACTAAAATTCCGTCCACTCACAAAATAAATTCTACATATACTTAGCCTTTAAAACTTGACCCTCAGCACCCTGTCGTGAGTGAATTATCCCAATAAATGACTAGAACAGTCAATAGATGTTCTCAGAGTATCAAAACAAAAATAAACCTTTCAGTCACTCTCAAATCCTTCCTTCCACCTTTCAACATCTGTTCTCAAGCCAAAGGGTCAGGCTACTCAGTGACTTTAAAAAATTCCCTCTTGTGAAAATATACATTGGTTTCTGCTCTCATGAGGCACTGCTTTCCGGAAGAAAACATTTCTTGGTATCGTTGTGCCCTCTCTTGGTGAAAATGTCTTGACAAAGCACAAGGCAAATTTGTACTTAAACTCCTCTTTCTGTATAGTTAATCAGATCTCTGAAAAGCATTTTACGTGTCCTCTCTTTGGCTGCACATATACTAAAAAACATTTTGTGTAAACATAAGCAATTATAGAATTCGAATATTTGAGCTGCTTCTTGAACAAAATGGTTCCTCTAAGTGAAAGATTAACAATCTCTTCTAACTCTTGCCCCATCCCTGTTCTCCAGGAGCTGGAAAATATCATCAGTCAGATGATGCATGTGGCGGAGTACCTTGAATGGGATGTCACCGAACTTAATCCAGTAGGTAGATGACTGATTTAGCTGTTTACTACATTCAAGATGACTCCTTTCCTTATCTTTTCAAGGACCTTACTAAAATTTGATTTTGTCTTTGGATAACTGTGTTACCATTTCTAATCAGAAATCAAAGTGGATTCTGAATATGACAACCAGGTACATGTGATGACATAATGCTTTTAGCAGTAACTTTTGCTTTCTTATCCACTGAAATTATTTTGAATGTTCTGTTTAACATACACAGAGGTAAGCAGAAACCTTTTTGCGCATTTCATGAAAAGATCATGATGAAATATTTCTGTGCACAGTTCATTTTATGATTGCATGTTTATGTGTTCGTGGATGCTTACAGCTCTCAGACACATCGTTTTCTTCATTTTATGGGTCAGTCAATTAAGACTCAAATACAGTGGAACCCTGAAATTCGCCAGGATTATGTTCTTAAAGCAGGATGAATTTCATATATGGTCAGAAGAATGCCTCTAAATTCCTACTTTTGAAACGTTTAAATATGCTATCTCTGGTGCAGTTATGTAATTTAAATTAATAAAATTTTGTATTAATAAAGCCTTAGAAGGTGTAGCGCCTTTTGGCATCATCTTCGGGATTTTGAGTTTTCAGAAGAACAAAACCGAGAACACTTGAGACAGCTACACAGTACAGCAAGCTGTTAGGACGCGGCAGTGCAGGTGCACCTGTTAGAGATGGGTTACAAGGCAGTAGCCAATCAGCAGCAAGGACACCTGACTAACGCTCTCGGATTGGCTACTTGCAAACCTCCTACCCAAAACAAAACAAAACAGTTGCAGAGGATGTGTGTGGTTTCTGCGAAATTGCAGGGCCTTTCCCCAACAATTATTGGTTAGGTTTTAAGGAAAAATCCGCGAAAAACTGAGGCCATGAACTCTGACCCCGAGACTCGCAGGGGTATACTATAGGTTGAAAATCTTTGCCTACTGCTCCGTGATCTGGTTAAAGTTAGAGCCAGGAACTTTTAATTAAGTTCTTCAAAGACGTAGTAGCCACAAGTGTGTGTAAGAATATAAAGACTTCTTTATTTTAAACAGACTTAAAATTTCCAATATCATTTCAATGTGTTTGTAACACAAACATTCTTGTACAGAGCTTTTGACTGCAGCCGCAGGGAATATGAGAAATTTACAGGAGATACTGATTTTAGTTTATTTTTGAAGCTGGTTAAGTATAGCCAAGTATACATGAAGAGAGCAAAGATGGATCAATTTTTTCTTTAGCATTGTTTTCATTTTATATGAATTCAAAAAGACTATTTGTAAACCAGCGTTCACATTTATGCAGTTGATGGTATAATAATCCCAGGATTATGGGATGCAGGCACCGCAATTGCTTTTCCCTTTGTTTCTAAACTAAAGAACATAAAATAGACGTGGCCATGTGAAGAGGGCGCCGTTCCTACAAAGGTTAAGATTTTTCTAGTTTTATTTCTACCGTATTTTGGGCTTTTGTTTGCTTCGATGTGGAAAAATATCTGCTGCGCCATGGTAAGTGGCAGCTATCATTACCAGGTGGCCGTATGTCTATGGAATAATAAACCCAATGATGACGTGTATTTAATGAACTGCTTGATTCACCTTAGCCCTCTTCTCACTGAAATCAAGGAATTTCTTGAAGTTTCATTGCCCTTTTTGATTCCATGAATGTAGACTAGCTCTCTCTTCCTACTCAGTTTTTTATTTGAGGAAGTTTTTCAGCTATCAATCAAGCCTGCTTGTTCACACGGGAGCGAGGAAAGAGAGGGAATTATTTTTTTCCTATCAGCTATGAAAGCCTAAGTGATCCCTTTGACCTCCTGGCAAAAATTACTTTTGTTCACAAAAGATACAAGTTTGTGAAAAGTGAGATATAGATGCTAGAAGAAAAAAGAAAAAAAAAAAAGAAAAAAACAGTGGCTGCAGAGTCCAGAAATGACAAGTACCTTCTGAAGAATACAATGCCCATAACATTATTTATTACATGTGTTTCTGATATATACACTTCCCACCTGGATAGATTAAATTGTGGAAAATCAAGATAAACGCCTTCCCTTGAACACTGTGCTTGCAATCACAGTAGCTCATGTCACTGAATGCTTCAATAGCTCTCCTCTTTGGGGACAAATGTACACATTTACAGACTCTTATTAACTGCATTATATGAAGAAAGACAAGCGATTATTTGATACTTATCTCAAGTATTAGGGAAAGACAAAATGACCTTGGAAGGAGGTTTTTTTTTTTTTTTTTTAACAAGTTAAACCAGACGGTAACATTAGATTCATGAGGGATAAAATGAAAGCACGAGCCACCTACAACAGGTGTTTGGTGCTTTTGATTTTCATCTTATTTAATTCATTAGCATGCCCTCAAGAGGCAGGGCATTTTAACTGGGTCTTATGCCATTTTATGAAATTCTAAATACTTTCTTTTATTTGATAATAAAACAACTCCAGCATCATTTTACCTCTAAAAGTCTCTTTCCCAGTACTTGTAGATTAGTGTGTTTTTATGAAACACAATAATCTATTTTTCAAATACTTAGTGAGGAAAGACAGTCAATGACCAAGCACAGAAACATTTAGGGGAATAATATTTCTACTGGGAAACACTGTATTTCTTCTACTGCAACTTTTCACATCTCTACTAATCCTGTTTCCTTCTTTTTGACTGTTGACAAAAATTCCCGTTATCTAAAAACAATAAATTCTTTTCTTTCTTGGCGTTTTTACCAAAGTTGACAATTTAATGGTGCCATTACTGATAGGAAAATTTTTTCCTGTTTTCCGCAGCCAAGGGTTATGTTGTTGGAATGCTTATATTATCTTCATTATTAATAACACAAACAGCAATCTCTGTGTGCTTGCTATATATGCCAGTGTGTCTTCTATTTCTAAAAGCTTAACTCGTTTAATTCTCATGACAGGCCTTTGAAGTAAGTACTGAGATTATCACCAAACCACAGAGGTAAAAGTGTTGCAACACCATGGAGAACATTTTGGAATATTATGTGCAAATCATCTTTAGAAAGGAAGTCTAATCAAATATGATTAGATCATTTAACTTTTTGGCTTTATTAAGTTCTGATAGGCAATTAAAAGCAACTTAATTCCCTCACTCCTTTCTACTTAGCAGAGTTATTTGAGCTCTTTGCCATGAAGTTAATTTGTTCAGACATTTTCTGGCATATATATGAACCTAAAAAAAATCTCAAGAAAGTAATTACAGACCACTTTCACCCTTGAAGTTACTTTCTTATTTTAACTGTGCTGTTCATTGGAAAAATAATAAAATTTTAAGCACTTATTTTTGAAAGTTGATGGGTGCTGGTATCCAAGTTCTGGAAATTGTAACAGTCACTATTTTCTCAATAATAGGATTGATGTTGTTTTAAGTAACTAAATTGTGTATACCCACTCTCCATTTAGCTACTGGTCACTGTTGTAATAACCAGTTCCATGTAATGTTTTGTTGTATTACACAGGATTTATTTTATTGATTCTTTGCAATTCTCCCCTTGTTTTCTCTTCTCCAGATCCTTCATGAAATGATGGAAGAAATTGACTACGATCATGATGGAACAGTGTCTTTGGAGGAATGGATTCAAGGAGGAATGACAACAATCCCACTTCTTGTACTTCTGGGCTTAGAAAATGTAAGCATTTACCCAGTGGGGTTCTCTATTACACCTTTTGATTATAAATTGATCAGGCCATTTTCTTCCACTAAGCATGTAGTAAGTGCCTGGATCTTCTAAAAAATACACCAAGGTGCAGTTTAATAGTAACTCCTAGTGTGGTAATAATTGCCGCAAACATATTGATTCATTTAAAATAATACCTGAGGTTTGTATATATATTTCCTCTCTTTTTTCTCCTCTACTTAAAGTGCAATTTAGTTTTGGAAAATTATTGACCTACTCATATGTCATCTAATGCAAGACACTCATCAGTATTATTGTGTTACATGGTTGTAATCTCATTCCATATTCCCATTCCTTCACTGTCACCTATTTTTTTTTTGATAACCAGTAATTTAAAGAAGGAATTAGGTGTCTGAGCAGTTGAGAAGATATTTTTATGTATTTTTTTGTATTTATGAGTTCAGTGCCAATTGCATTGGCAATTAAATACTAGTTTCGGGGAATAAAACAGATCTGCCTAGAACCACAATGTGGTACAATAATGACTTCGAAAGCAAATCAGGCTGCCCTATTCTAGAAGTCAATTTCAGTAATTAAATTAAAAACCTGATAAACTGATGACATTAATAGTGGGTGCTAGATTTTGTATTCAGCATCAACTGTTGAATAAGAATTAACTATAATATGTACATAGTAACCTGTTTACTTAGATTCAAAGAATATTAGGGGTGAAAGACTCCATAAAATTTATAATTTTTAAAGTTTTTGGAGACTAGAACATAGTGTTCACCACGTTGCTGCTGAACTCAACATTTTTCATGCTTTCTGTTACTGGCAAAACAAATTTTGCTAATTGGAGACTATACCACAATTATTCAACGCACAAGTTCTTTAAAAGTTAGTTCTCATTTGTAAGACCTGCCAGCATGTGTACAAAAAGGTTTGCACATATGGGTTAGAAATGTGCACATGCGCTCGAAGCGCAGGAACATATTTGAACATGGTAATCAATTAATGGGCTTCAGGAGATTATTTATTTTTGTATCTGGAGATTAATGGGCATCAGCATGTACTTCTTTTGTATCTAGTGCTTCAAATGTTTTAATGTTACTTTCATCTGACTTTTTATGAGACCCAAGGGATTTTAGTCATGATTAGAGGAAAGAAAATTTAAAATGCTACTAGGCACTATATGAAAAATTGAAATAGATAATAAATGTAGATTTTCTTGGTCATAAATATGTATTTTACACTTTGATAATGAAATAGTACTTCTTTATATGTTACATTTGTATACTAATATAATGTAGCATCTTTTATAATAACATATTCTATATTTCTATATTTTGAATATTTAATTGTTTAGTGTACCTTCTGCAAAAATGATATGTAAATCAAATGACTAGGAGGACCCCCAAACAAATTGACAAAAGGCAACATTTTGAATTTAGTGTATTCTACGTGACCAAAATAGTCAAGTGACACCATTCAGGAAATTCCACTAACGATTTCCTACAGGGGAATTTTATATTTTAAAGTACAAACTCATGTATTCTCTCTGCCTTCAGAAATTATCTCATGAGCGAAGGACTGAGCTGCAGGAATGAATAGAGAAAATCTTTCCTAGTTAAAAGTAAACCAGACAAGGGTGAAAAGGTAGAATGTCACCCGTATGTTAAATAGCACATGTGTGTTGAAATGATATTTTTACTCGGATATTATTGTTTAGAATGCATGGCTAATATAGTTCACAATTCTATATGAATTTAGCTAAAACAATTTTAAACAAATTTAATATGTACTTCATTAATTTCTAATGGAATGGTAAGATTAATTAAGCGAAAATTCCTCACCTTTATTGTTCATTTCGTTAATTATGCATAAATGACTTCTTGTAAATTAGTATTTTGTGTTTTTAGTGCAAAAAGATAAAAACTTAACGGGAGAAATCAGTTTAGGGTTTGTAGTGTCCAAGAACTGCGTTCCCTGTTGTGGCCACTAGATGGCAGGGCTACATTGCCTAACATCCGAGAGCCAATTAAAAACCACGTATTTTTTCATGTAACGAACTCTGCGGGGGGAAAAAATTCTCTTTTCTTTTACATCTTTTAAAAAAATAAGGTAACTATGATTTAAATGTTCTTTTACTAAAGTGCATAAATCCTATAATCACGTGTAATGATCATAAAACAACATGTATTTGCTAGGAACAGCTTTTTAATTCTAGGGCATGGCACGTATTTTAACTAGCCAGAGTGACACTAAGACAGTTGAGTGATGACAGCCTTTTTTTTAGTAATTGAGATTTATTTCCTTTCAGTGCACAGCTAATGTGTTATGTTATTACCTATAATTTGATCCATAGTACCATACCTCCCACCTCTCATCCCACTTTTTGCTTATTAAACGGAATTCTAGTAGCTTCAGCTTGAAGTTGGCCATTAATTGCGAAGCCTGCCTTGTTATGTTGTCCTATATATCCTTGTCTGTTGTCATTTATGAGCCTGGGGAGTAGATTATAATTGAGAGTGAGTGTTAAACACCACAGTGTATTTGAAAAGACTACAGAGTGCTAACCAAATTACAGACTTAGGAGAGCCTCCCCGGGAGGGCCAACCTCAATCCTAACAGTCATGGTTTCATTGTAGTTTATTTTTCTCCATCAATAGAACCCTAAGTGCTACTTTACTTTAAATAATACGTTTTGCTACCAAAACTCAGAAATGTCGTTCATTTGAACCTGATTCTCTGCCAGAGTAGACAGCAAGGATCATTTTATTGCTCTCAGAAAGGTTTGTGCAAGACTCACAAAATGCAAAAGAAAAAGTGATCAGATGTCATCCAAAGTCTTGAAGTCTGGTACACGTGAAGAAGAACTGAGATTTTAGAAGGTTTTTGGATTTTGATTACCACTATAAAAACTTTTTACCTGAGACCGTTCAGCCGTTCTTCAGCATTCATGTCACTGAACAAATTTTAAAGATGTTGTTGAATGAAGAATGTTTTTCTTTGTTGATAATCATCTGTGTTAGTGCTCGGCATCTATAAAGCGACAGACATTAGGGAGTTTAGGCTTTGGAGCCATGAGGTCTCTCTCACAATGTTCACATTTGCTACTTACAGCACAAAGCTCTCTCAGATACTGTGCAAATGAGCTATCAAAGCTACTTTCCAATAAAACTGTATTTGCCAAAATAGGCTGCTAGAAAGATTTGACTCAATGCTCCATTTTGCCAATTGCTGATCTGTTGTTCTATCACTAGTTTATCATATAACAAACAGAAGGAGTTTTAATTCATTTTTATTTATTCAGGTAAAAGGAATCTAATACCTCTTAGCAGATGGAAACCACAGCCAGCTATGGAGAAAGATGGCGAGAGTGGAGATCAGCAGTGCACTTCATCAAACTGACCTTTACCTTGGTTCTGTTGATAGCTAATTGGGTTATATTGTGCCACAGAACTACTTTCTCTGGGGAAAAAAAAATGTGTCCAAATGCTTGTTTTCTTTTCCAATACTGTTCTAGTTCTAACATTCCTTTTTCCAGATGAGTAAAATAATAAATAATGCTTCACTCCCTAAAATGTATAATCTCAAATCTTCACTAACTTGTTCCAGGAAAAATTCCAAATTCATACTATGATAAAAATAGGAGCACATATTTAGGTATTGCACATACGTGATAGATTTAAGAATTGCATACATGATGGTACCCTTGAAGTAAGGGTGCCCTAACTTCCTGATTGTGGATTGTAAGTGTACAGCAAACCTGTACTAATTTGATTGGGACACTTTCCTTTCATAGCATATGTACAAAGGTATCTCGGTCTTCAGTTCTTATATGTATTATAAGCTTTGCCTTTGAGATGGTTTAGGATACTGCTTTATTTTTTCTTCTTGATTTAAAAAAGGAAAATATTTTGTGCTCTCATTAAATATCTGAAGGTTAGAGTTTAGAAAATGACGTATTTTTAATTAACTAAATTAGAAAACCGATATTTCACTTTCCAATTTTTAAATTTTTAATTTGATTATGAATTTTTGTTCTGTTCTGTAAACACTGGTCAATTTAAAATGGAGTTACAAAACAAGAAAGTGACAATTTTCAAGATTTCTAATTAAGTCTTTCAAAAAAAATGACTGTGTGGTGTTTTGCACTTTTGCGTTTTCATTTGAAGCGTAGGAATCACAGGGACCCATCCTGAATGCAGAAAGTACGGTCTGAAAATGACCAGTTGATTGCAAGCCAACCCTGAATGTTAAGAGTTCTCACTAAATTGCCTGGTTCCAAGAGAACTCAGTTTTTTTCTGAAAGAGTTGTTTGGTTTATACTGACATGTATTTTTAAGACCTTCAACAAAATAATAAGGGAATTACTTGATGAGTTTGAGCATTTTCAACATTAGCAAATTCTGTGTCCCATATTAAGTCAGTTTGAACAGGGCCGGTTGTAGGCCTGGTAGCACTTGGGTTGGGAGATGAGTGTCACTTCTCCTTGAAGTTTTTGGGAAAAATATTCTTCGTATTAGTGCCAGTTCACTTAAAGGTTATATATGATCTTGAAAGTATTTAAGTAAAATCTAAATCTTTACAAATCGCTAAGATAGTAGAACAGCCCCATCAGGCATTCTTCCCACTGAAATATCCTTTTGGCTTTCGGGGAATTGAGAGCTGAAGAACTACAGGCTGCTCCTCGGCGTGGAGGAGGCCAGGATTCACTGTACTTTTCCTGCCTGCATAAGCCAGAATTGAGCTGTGTCATTACAGCCCATGGTGTTTCATCTGGCAATGACACATCAAAGAGGCAAATGCTATGTCAAAGTTTAGCGAACCTACATATATCTTTCTGAATTCCTTTGATTGAAATTTTAGGATGCTACTCAACTCAACCCAGTCATGGTGATAATATCTGCTATTTATATAAATGCCAGTCTGCCAAGGAGCTAAATTAACTTCACAGGTATTTTATAATGAAACCTCACACTGTGATCTGGGGAAAGGAAGTGGGTATTTCCATTTTATTAGAGAGGAAAATAAGGAGAGAGGTAAAGTGGCTTATGCACAATTTTCATCCTAGGCCAGGAACCAAACCTCCTTGATTCTCTATTCATTTTTTTTTTATAATAAAAGTGAATTTCTTTCTTGGCAATAAATATTTATTTTGCAACAGAAGTACTAATAGAAATATGCTCTACTGGTTGATAGAATATAGAAAGAGACACATTCTCTCTCTTTCCCACTAAGTTTACAATCTACTTAAGACAAACAAGACAAGACATGAAAATACAGAGGGTTGGAGTGTAATTTGCACTGCTGAGAAGTGGTTGGCTCCTGGTTTCAATTTCTTCTCCTAAAGAAGTCACATACATATTTCATCCCTTGCATATTTTGGCGGTGCATCCGGCTAAGAGCTATAAAGCTATTTAATTTGTGTTTTGGTAAAGCACTTTATGCCTGGGTAATGGCTTTGTACATCACTTGCAGCCTGTAACATGGCTAAGTGTTCTGATTGACAGAACACCCACGTTCAGACTTGCTTATTTTTTGATAAGGAAAATGCCAGCTAACTTAGTCCATATGTGCTATGCAACAGGATGAGCCTGATTCACAGGGAATGGACAATCGTTTAAAAATAAAATGACAAGGACTATCAGAACAGTAACAGAGGAAAATTAGAATTATTTTTCATTTCTTCTTTTATTTAAAATATTTTAACCATTCTCTTCAATGCTCATTAGTTTATTTGTAAAACATACTGGGCCTATATTTCAACTTTATTCCTTAGATACTTAGTATTTTAGTGTAATAAAAATATGCAAATACAAAATGTCTGTAAAATATATTGCTATGTTAAAAATATATTCTATTTATGTTGTATAGCTTCTAGGAAATTTATGACATATTCAAACTGCAATGAATTCAGAAATTACTACAAAGCCTTTTTTTTCTTAAATTTTGGAAGAAAATTGCAGCAGCTACATCTTAAAGTCTTTCCATGAAAACTTTAGCATCACTGCTTTTATTGAAATCTCATTGGGACCTCATTGGAAAAATAAATAAGAATATTTTTTGTATTTGTAAAATGTCTGGGATTCACCTTACTTATAGGGGAATGTGTTAGTTTGCCATGGTTTCCTGACTACCAGCAAAAGGCACAAGATTCTTGGGTCAGAGACAATGAGATGAATTGTATCTCATCCATCTAATTCATGTTTGTTTGAGTCAGTTTACCTTCTTCCTTCAGTCTCATGGGACGCCTGTGCCCTCCAAAGCCTCAAGCAGTCTTAGGCTTTTTCAGAGGTGACAGTCTAGTGTTTGTGATGCTGGAATTGGAGGTGTGTGATTACTAAATCAGTCCACTGATTGGTTTGGTACCACCCTAATCCCAGCAGTCTAAATATGACATAAAAGGGATAGAAAGATGCTGTTCAGCTCTCTTGTTGCTTTTGCTGTCTTCTGCCGCCATGCAAAGTTACCCTTCTGTCATTGCCACCCTCCCTTGGAACCAGTTATGGACTGAAACCCTCTACAAACCGTGAGCTAAACAAACCTTTCCTCCTTTAACCTGGGGTATCAGCTATTTTGTAACCAAGTAAGTCAGGGATGATGACACATGACCCACATTACTGCAATGCACAGCATCAGAACTCAGAGAAACTAAGTCTCTTAATGTGCTAAACAGAAACCTGTTGAACCTTTTTCTTAGAAGTGAGAGATTATGGGTCTTTTTTTGTTTTGTTTTGTTTTTTGGTTTTCTTTTTTGCAGTACTGGGGATTGAACTCACAACCTTGCACCTACCAAGCAGGTGCTTAAGCCACTGAGCCAAACTCTCAGCCCTATTTTTTTTTTTTTGAGGCAGGGTCGTACTATGTACTTCAGACAGGCCTTGTTCATGTTGTAGCCCAAGCTGGTCTCGAACTCACAAAGCTCCTCCTACCTCAGCCTCCCGAATGCTGGGATTAAAGTCGTACACCACCAAGTCTGGCGAGATTATCTTTGAAAGGCTAGACAATTAATAAACTTGCCCTCTCCTCTTGGGGGAGGCACATCTCTATTTTCCAAGGTTGTGTATTATTTAAGCATGTTCAAGAGATTTTCTAAAAAAAGTGCTAGCAGAAATTCAAGTGACCCATGGAGAATTATCTCCCAAGAAGCATTTTCATTAATGTTTCATATTATGATGCAAATTTGACATTTCTGATTCCAATGGAAGAATTAGTTACTATGGATTTTCTCTGCTATTTCAAATCTAGTGGCTTATGTCTTGACTGAGAATAGAAAAATGTGGAAGAGCATTATTATTAATATTTTATTATCAAGAGAAGCAAAATGATCTGGTCATGTTTATATCATTTTATTAATACATAATCAATATTAGCTTCCCAGCACCTAGTAAGTGATCAACAAGTATTTGTGAATGTATTTGAAGAAATGTGACAGTTTCTTAACAAAATAAATATATATATGTATGTATATGTACTATAATGATGTCAATAAGTGATGTCTGAAGTTAAGTTTAGTGTCAAACAAATTAGTGAACAAAGAGTACATTTTAATGGAAAATGATATTAGCAGAAGTAATGACATATAGTAACTTCATGCAGTATTTTGACTTTCTTGTGAGTTTAAGTTTCATTAGCATCGTATTATTTCATTTTTTTTTCTCTTTAACAATGCAGCTATCATTAAACTGATTAGGGAAGTGGCTGTAATATTATATAGTGTTTATTTAACATCTTAATAATTATAATATCTTTGTTAAAAGTACGAACTAATATACACTTGAGCTTTAATTTGTGGCAAATGATTATAGTGATTGTTATAAATATATTAACACAGTTTCAATGTTTTACCATTTCCCATAAGAGTATAATCATTCCTATTTTACAGAAGAGGAATAAGTAAAATGATAATGTAATTAGAACCTTAAAATGTTTGTCTGTTAAATTTTATTGAGACATGGAATATATTATACTAAATTGTAGCACTTTAGAAATCCACAGCTGAAGCCCTAGAATATCACCATATCTTACTGGTGTTGCTTTTCCCATTGAATCCCACCCATTCCTCTGCTGTCTTGTAAGAGTAACCACCATTGTAACTTTTGCATAGCCTACTACCAATCAAAGATTTACATAATCTTTGCAAGTTTCCTTTTCTCAGGCTCTTGCAATCAAGAATATTTTGTCTCTTCCTCATTTATGAGTTTGTGGAATTGTGCTAAGAATAAAGTATTGAAAGGCAGTGCGGGCACATCCCTGTTCTTAGGGAGTGCTCCATGTGGCGGGTCATTACGATGGCTTTGAGTGCGCTGTTGAACTGTTGACATTAGACAAGAATTTGTGGGTTGCTATAGCATCAGAGATTTGTTAGCAGTATCTCATTCCACAAGAGCACATGTGTTTTTCTGAGGACTCTGTGGCGATCTTAGAGAAAGTCAGAGATGAAATAACAGATTGTCTTCAAATGCTTCAGTCCAGCTCTGAATTTTATTGGCACCTACATATTCGACTGTTTATTTCATTAAGTGAAATCTGTTTCTTTCATGCCCTGTGCAGAATGTGAAGGATGACGGACAGCACGTGTGGCGACTCAAGCACTTTAACAAACCTGCCTACTGCAATCTCTGCCTGAACATGTTGATTGGCGTGGGGAAGCAGGGCCTCTGCTGCTCCTGTGAGTATATTCGCTCTGCCTGGGAGTCTTCAGCTCACTTAGGCAAAGTCTGATTTCATGGACTGATCCTATTTATAGTTGGAGACCCAGGAAATAATCCAGACTGGCATTTTCAGGGTTTTTTCTTTTTTTTCTGAATGTTTAATTAACTTGAGTTTTACATTTCTTTAATTTGGGAAAGTCTTCCTTTGAAAAAAGAACTAAGGACATTTTCCAGTTCTTCAGTTATTTTCTTTCCAGAATAGTTTAATTTATTATGATTCCCTTTCCTTATGGGGTTATTTCAAAAATGCCCACTAATTTTGCTCACACATATCTCATTCATAACTATTCCTTTTATTTTTTTCCCTAAATTAGCCACTTTATTCTTATAGAATGGGCTAATTCCTTCAGTTAAAAAGTCACAATGATTGATTAAAAATAGATTTGTATTCAAATTAAAAAATTTAACAGCTCAAGTACATTATTTTCATGCTATCATAAAGAAAATACATGGCAATGGATATGGAATCCAAAGCATTGCTGGTTCATCTGTGCACTGACTTAGTTTCATTTTACTTATCTTCTCATATCTTATTTTATTCCATGAATTCACTTCTGCCAATTAGAATTTTCTAAGAGGATATAAAAGAGTTGATTTATAAAATCACCTATATATTTTCAAATCTACTGTAGATTTATCTGAGAAGATTTTATATTCCCTGACATTCCTGTTAAGTCAGAGTAGACACCATTCTCTCTTGCTTAAAGCTGAAATTGTCCCTTCACACAGCAATTTACTATCCATACCCCTTACATCTAGGTATGAAGTTACTGCAACTCTTAAGTCTATCAAACATATAATATTTTTGTGTGTATAATTAAATCTAATTTTTAAGTCTGGCTTCCATGCAAGATTTTCAGATATTTCATACTAATGCTCCTTTAATACTATATTTGGGAATTTACCTTCAGATATACTGTTTGACATTAAGAAGTATGTTTTAATGTAATATACCTCTACAACTTCTCAAGTGTTTTGGGTTTTTAAAAAAGTTTCATTAAATTTGCCACATTGTAAGACAGTTTCTGGTGATCATTACTTACACCAGAGCACTCTACACACACCAAAAAAAATGCTTTGTTTTGAAATCTGTTCTTTAAAATAAAAAAAAAACTATATTTTACAGTAGATCCTATTGAAAGGAACATATGAAAATCTCTCAAGGTGAGCTGTAGTTACTGAGAATTTTGCTCACAATTCTTACTTACTTGCTTGCATAGTGAAGAAAATATTTGTAACATTATTGCTCATAGAGAAGAGTAAAATAAATCATGTTTTCGTCCTCAGTTGTGCCAATAAAAATCACAAAAGTCAATATTTTGGAAAAATTTTACTGAATAAATATTATGTGAATTTTATGGTTTTCTTTCACACTTCAGGAAGTGTTTTTTTTTTTTTCATTTTATTGTACGGTTTAACTGTCCTTTTACTATTCTACAAATTTATGCAATTAGAATTCATTTAGAATGGGGATTTTGTCAAAAAAATTCTTGCATGTTACTTTAATTTTACTAAGATTCAAGCCCTATGTGAAGATGCCAACTTGTATATGTTAGATTTATAACATACTATACAAATGGACATATACATATATTGCTTGTATATGCTTGTATATACATATTTGCATATAAGCAAAAACTTTGCTCGTGCATACGTCATGCTGCCTAGTAAAGATTATTTTTTGGACAAACAATCCTATGATGTCAATTAAGGAATGAATTTTTACTAAGGACTGGGCATATATGATGAAATCTCTTCTCTAGAAATAGAATAATCAGTCATTTAAGGTTTAGATAAATCAATAGACAAAACAGTATAAACGCGTAGGCTTTTATCTCAATGTTCAGCAGCTGCTGTCATGCCTATGCTTTGTAAAATATAGATCTCTTCCTTCTAGCATGACACCAAGCCATTTGGCAGTCATCAATTTGTCTTTAATATTTTTGTCATCTGGAAATTATTGTGAAAAATTCGAGTGAGGACTGATTTAATTAAGCATTTCCTGCTATGCCATGATAGAGGAGTCTTGGTTTTTCACATGCATAATATTTCCTGTGCTAATTGGCCTTTTGTACTCCATGGTAAAAACAGTCGACTTGGACTTTTCCTTGATGTGGCTGATTGGATTGATTAGGGAGCAGAGGATATGAAATGAGGTTCTGTTAATGTCATTCTTTCCCTATAAAATTGCAATCAGGACCAGGATTAGCTCTGAATTTGTGTACCTGTTTTTTTTCAGTCTGCAAGTACACAGTCCACGAGCGATGTGTGGCTAGAGCGCCTCCCTCTTGCATCAAGACCTACGTGAAGTCCAAAAAGAACACGGACGTAAGTTTGTGACCGCGCTTGCTTGCTGTGTGTGGCGATTGTGGATACTTTTTCTTACCTCGATGCTGTTGTTCTGTTGTAGGTCATGCACCATTACTGGGTTGAAGGCAACTGCCCAACCAAGTGTGACAAGTGCCACAAAACAGTAAAATGTTACCAGGGCCTGACAGGACTGCATTGTGTTTGGTGTCAGATCACAGTGAGTAATGACGTCAAATTCTAGCTTTCACTCACAGACAAGGCTGCACATCCGATTTTATTTGATAGTTCTACCTAGAAGTGCTTCTTTCATGTTGGGATCAATTAACATAAAACCATGGAAGTTTATTACTCTTTAGGCTTCCAAAGGGGTAGAGTCCAGGTCAGATTTGTCTTGAAAGAATTCAGAATTTTTGAACTGATAGCAACCTCACCATTCACAGTATTCATATGGTTTTTAAACTGTGTCTCATGGAACCCTAGGGTTTCCCAGGAGAACAGAGAGCGTGATTACAGGCAGACGATTAGAATAGATACTGGGTAGAGCTGGACCTTGCCTCTATTTAGCAACTGTATTTTATAAGTGCTTTCTTTTTTATATATTGCAAATTTATTTTAAATCAGGTTCTTTGAGTATATAAGAGGTAGAAAAAATGGACAAGGTATTCCAAAAATTTTATTATAGAGTAAAATTAAGAATACATAGAGTTAAGCAAATTGTCCTTGGCTACATGGTGAGGTAAAAAGGGAAGAAGTCCATTTTTTAGATCTTGCTGCTTCTAAGAATTCATTCTTTACCCTGGTTCCCAACATGTTGTATCCTTGCTCATTCAGTTGGCTCTTAATTTGGAGGAAAAGAGATTTAGATGTTAATATTAATCATCAGTAGCACTGACAGTTATGAAAAATTGGTCTTTTTGAGAAACTTTAGGACTCTACCTGGTTTTGATGATTGTCAAAACAAGTTTTGGAATAAAGATGATTTATGTTTACTTTCTGGAAATTAATTAGAGTTAAAATCTTCCAGAATGCCTGTTTTTCTTGATAGAATACAAAAACACTTATGAGACTGAAAGTTTTCTAATTTTTTTCCCCCAGCATGGTATTTAAATATTCCTTTTATAGGACTAATGCTTATTATTTTGTCATAATAAAACAGTAGGGGAAACTGAGTCAGTTAGGCAAAAGCATTTCTCCACGGTGCTCAACTTCCAGTCTCTAAACACTGATTAAACAGTATTCTTATAAACACACACACACACACTCATGCACATACATATACAGCATAATGAGAAAAAACAATGTATGACTTACGTTTCAAAAATACAATTAAGAACATGTTTTTAAAAAAAATGAACATACTTTCTTCAAACATTGTCAGCTATTACCCAGTTACATCACATTTACTTTTAGAAAATTTCTACACTATGAAAGACACTTTCCTTTTTTGAAATGTTGGTTATTATGATAAAATGCCTAATGGTGATTCAAATTACACACATGAATTACTTGTATTGAATTCTCACTTTTTAGAAGACAACCACAGTTTCATTTTTAAAAAAATATGCGCATTAAAATTATTAATTTTTTTTTGCTAAATATCTACAAGAGCTACCTAATTTTGTTTCAGATCTTGTAGGAGACTGTTCTTTTTTTTTTACCAGTCTTAGTGTTAACATAAACTGTAATTAGAGAATATCAGAATAAATCTTATGACTGTGTTTCAAATTATTTTTCTTTTTAAAAAGAAATTTGTATAATGATACTTTAATTTTACAATTTATATTCTTTGTTAATTTCTTAAGAAAAAGCATTATTAGTCGGGTGTGGTGGTACACGTCTTTAATCCCAGCACTGGGGAGGCTGAGGTAGGCGGAGCATTGTGAGTTCCAGGCTGGCTTGGGCTATAACATGAGCAAGGCAGGCCTAAACCACATAGTGTGACCCGCCTCAAAACAAACAGGGCCTGGAATTCGGCTCAGTGGCTTCAGCACCTGCTTGGCAGGCGCAAGGTTGTGAATTTAATCCCTGGTACCGACCAAAAAAAAAAAAAAAAAAGAAAAAGAAAAAGCATTATTTCAACTGTATGAAATGCTTGAACACTAAAATTTGCATTGTTGCCACTGCAAATACAAAAACCTTTAAAGGTTTTGAAATTTTTTATCTGATTCTTCTCTTTTACTCCCTATTTAGTCTGCATGAGTATATCTTGCACCCTTTCAATTTTGTAGGAACTGTTCTCCCCAAAATTGCCATTGTCAGTGATCTGCTATTGGTATGCTATGCATTTTAAAATGTTTTCTTATTTAAATTCCAATTTGTGTTCCTTATTCTATCTTTTTTTGTTTGTTTTAATGCTTCCTTCTCTCTGTGATTTCGTAATCTTCATCTAGCTCTATCATTAACAAATTATACCTTTATCTTTGGTCAATACTTCTCTTATCCTTCCACTTAACTATAAAAAAGGGTGTTACTTTGACTAAACTGTGCTTTTGAAATATAAGGTTTTCATGCCCTAGATCAGTTCAGTCAATGTTTGTTGACATCTTATTTTTTTGCAGTAAAAATAAAAGCATGAAGATGATTCTAATTGTCACTATAGCAGACAAGAATATAAATCATCAACATCCTTAAATCCAAGTTCTAAATCAATCAATCACTGAATTTTATTTGGGAAATAAAATCCATCTGGGAGGTCCAAGAGGCTTAATTTAGAGTTGGGGAAAAAACATAACAGCTCCCCTCTTACCAACCTCTCCCAAGTCCTGAGGCTTCTGGCCTAGCTCCGCTGAAAATCAGGAGTTTCGGGATTCCCATGGGCTCAAGTATTTTCTTTTGCTAGGCAAGACTCACACACTTTTAAAAATACATTTGGAAGAATATATAGTCTTCTCAAAAGCAACTTCAGACTTTGTGTATTTTTAAAATTTTAATTCTACCAAGTTGTAGGAACACTTTCATTAATTCAGTGATTTTCTTGACTAGTTGACACAGTGTATTTATTTCAGAACACTTGTGTATTTAAAAATATTGGTAAAAATGTTTGGTTGAGCTATTGTTTGAAAATTTTAGTGGAAAGCTGACTTCCACTTGAACAACATCTACCTACTACTTCCAGTGACTTCTAAAGGAATACAATCTTTGCAGAAAGTGCCATAATGTAAACAGAGCTCTCACAGTCAGTATGAGAGGGACGGACTGGCACTGTTGAGATGGAGCTTTAGGAAGGTCTATCAGATGGGCTCCAAGCCTGGTCATTTCAGATGGAAACAGAAAGAAGGAAAATTGGGTCCAATTCAGGGTATTCCCGAAAGTCTTTATTTCTTCTTTATGTATGTATTTTGGAAATCATTTAATAGTGTAACTCACCACATCAACCAAATTCTTAAATTCCTCTGTCACTTACTAATTGTGTCATTTTGGGTCATGTGTGTAACTAGTTTTGACCAATCTGTTACTTTGTAACATGGAGCTAATGTTGCTGTTCACACCAACCCTGTCCTCCAGAGGGCACTCCGTGAATACTGCTCATGGCCTTTGCCTGTCTCCTCGGGAGGGTTCAGTAACTGCCCAGGCTGAGTCGAAACAGTGCCTGTGTATCCTGAAAGCATTCAGGATGGTATGAAGTCTGTGGCCCGGCCAAGCGTGTTGACTGCTCCCGGAGCGCAGCTTAGCAGCATGGTGGATCATGCCTACAGTCGCTGGAAATAGAATTACGAGTAAATTTCTTTTACTCCTGTATTTTACTTTTATCTCACGTTTACAACCACTACTGAGCCTTGACTTTTCTTCCTTAAAATAAATCTCTCAAATCTGAGTTTTGTCTCCACATTCACAACCCTAGTACAAGCTCTTCGCACCTCTTGTCTAGATACAAGTCAGTATCTCCTGGCTTATTTCTCTGACAGAAGGAACTTCTCTCTATTGCAGCTACGTACCACCTCCAGGAAGATGTTCCAAAAATACTGATTTGTTATCGTGTGCCTCATTTAGCAACCTACAATAGTCCTGCTAACCTCAACGCCTCCAAAGTCAATGTGGTTTTCAGTTCCTCAAAACTCAGACCTAAATCTAAGCGCGAGATGGAATTATCCCACGTATACTCCCTGTGTAGTAGCCGTGCATGTTGGTGTTGGCAATCCCTTGGGAAGAACATTTCCCCTGGCCTCTTACTTTATTCTCCTTAATCCTTTCAATGCACACTTTTTCTATTTTTACTGTAATTCAGGAACCAAATTCCATACCCTCCTTGAATTTTTTTGACAAGGTTATTATTATTATTATTTTCCTTCATATTTTGTTTGCCTTTATTCAACACCAAAAGGAAAGACGTATTGTTCTCCAGGGGTTTCAGGTCTGTGTGATAAACTTGTCCATACTGGCACATCAGTGTTACATGGTTTTTTCTTTATCAATTGAAATTCTGGTGCTGTATCACATTTAGGGAAAGTCCTCAATACATTTGCTTCAATGACTCAAATACTATTCTTCTTATAACTAAATACTGAATTCCAAACACATATACCAGATGAGTGTTGTTTCCAGATAACATTCTGCAGTACTCCAATCTGTATCTGATAGATAAGATACTAAAATATTAAGAAATTTTTAAAGTTAAAAATCTGTTTTCACACTTACTTATCAGTCAGTCCCCATGATGTCTTTATTCTAGTACGCCACCTGGTAGATATATAGTTAAACTCTTACAGTGAAGCCCTACCTCCTTTTATTTAAAAAACAAAAGCAGAAACAACCTAAGTAAAAACAGTAGGAAAACATGTTCCACTACTTAGCCAACTCGTTTTCTGTGCTTTCGTCTTTGAGCCAGGCAACGTCTGCACCTTGATTCTCTTTCCCTTTCTTGACTACTTTCTGCCAATTTTCAGATGCTTCTGCTTATACCTGCTTGCTTCTGCTGACAGCATATTCCCATGACATTCTGTTCAGATCATGTTGTGAATTGTTCCTGTTCTACCTAATGATTTTTCATCTGACAGAATACACCAGAATAGTTTAGTATGCTTTATTTGAGCTTTACAAAAGAACGACTGTTTTATAAATATGAATTACTAACATTTGGTATGATATAAGTATACTTCTTTTATTAAAATATGGAACTTCTAACAATAATCTCTAAAATTTTACAAAGCCATAGAAAAGCTTACTTTTATAAGGTAACAGCATCAAGGTAGCACCTTATACCTTCATACGCAAAATATTAGAGCCAAAGAAAAGTAGCAACTAACAAATATACTCTAACTCAGGCACTGAGTATTTCTTTATAAGAGTGGTTTGTGTCTCTTTTTCATTAATATATGAATTGTTATGGAAAAATGATCTATTTTTCATTCTTTTAACTTGTTAGATTTCACTGTTTTCTTCTTTGTTCTGCACATTCGCTCTTTTCTCTCTTCCACACTTATGGATACACACACACACACACACACACACACACTTCTTTTTCTTCCAAACTCCAGATTTTTCCAATAAACAAACATAGGTCTAGCTCTAAGTTAGGTGTTACTGTCACACACTTTGAAATTGTTTTCAAGTATTTATTTATTTGCAATAAAGCATCCATATTATAGGAATAATGGAGCTAAATTTCTTAATGAGAATGAGAATTTCTGGACATATTAAATTAGTGATCTGAGTATTTCTGTCTTATCTTCAAAACAGAAAGAGAACTGTGAACAACATTTTTTTTTTAAATTTGAAAACCAGGCAGCAGTTTTTTTCTGTGATGCATAATACCTATTTTACTCATGAGACAGGATACACCTATGCCCTGTTTTCTTTCCATTCTTGAGGATCTTTGTGTCTAGTTTTTCACTGATTGAGACTCTGGGTTAACATGCAGACAATTATCAGTCTTTTTGGTCTCATTGACACTGAGAAGGACTCAACTGTGCTTGTTTCTTTTATTCTTATTCATGAAATTATATGGTAACAAAGCATCCTAGTGTGTTTTCTGTTGTGGGAACAAAACACTGCAGGCTAGATAATTTACAAAGAAAAGAAATTTGTTTATTTCATGGAGGCTGAAAGGTCTAATGTCCAGAAGATACATCTGGAGACGTCCTTCTTACTGCGTCACAATGTGGTAGAAGGTTCTGCTTAGCAAGCCAGAGGAATGGTTCAAGCGTATGCTTTTCTTTCTTTATTAAAAAATCAATAATTTCTTCATGAATCCTCACCATCTGTACCTCATCTAAGCCTAAATACCTCCCATAGGACCTACCTCGAAAAACCATCAACATATGGATTTCTACCGCATGAAGTTCTGAAGGACACATTAAACCCATAGTACCAATTGCTATTGTCAAGGATATTCACTTCTGTTCCTCTTTTGACTTTTTAACAAAAGATAATGTACTTATAGAAAAGTATCTATATTCAAAAAACAAAATTTAATGATTTTGTCCAAAGGAACATCCCACATAAACAGTATCTGATCAGAAAACAGATTATTACTAGTAACTTAAAAAATTATTTTGTATTTGTAATCCATTATGTGATTTCTGCTTTGTTAATATTTGTTATTTTAAATAGACTTTATATTTTAGAGCACTTTGGAGTTCACAGAAAAAAATGATATTCTTATGCTTGAAAAATAATCCCACAATATAGGACTTTTCTCATTGGCTTTTAATTTTCATTACTAGGGATCTTCACACTGAGCTATATCCCTAACCCTTTTGGCAGGGGATGTGTTTGGACAAGTCACTAAATTGTCCAGCCTAGGCATAAGTGTGGGACCCTCCTGCCTTAGTCTCACAGAGTACTAGGATTCTCTCTTTGGCTTTCATATATATTTTGTCAAGTAAGTCTGAATAATTGAGCACATAAATTATACCTGCCATGCAAACTTAATTCACAGCTTGTAAAATAATCAGTACTTTTAGCACAGTGCCCTTAGTTTTGATGCTTCCTGTTACAACCAATGTCATGAAGTCAGTGATCATCAGGATAGATATATGTATCAGCTGCCAGATTCTTAAGAAAAGCATAAGGCTTTCCTGCATAGGATCACATAGTACAGACTCAGTTAGGAAAATATTCTTGCACTGTGTGTCCCTGTCTCTCTGATGACAGTATGATTTCTGACCTTATAGATCCTACACCAGTGTTGGCACTTCTGCAGGACTGTGTCACAGGTGTCCTCACAGAGCTTGGGGACATGGGCCACAGACGTGATCACACTGGAGAATTCCATATTGAATTCCTTCAGTCCTACAGGGGCAATACTTCCTGGGGCCAACTGCCAGTTCCTACACTCTGAGACTCTCAAACCCCAATAAGTGTCCTACCTTCACTCATACTCTGTTCACCTATTGGGGACCTGGCCAAGATCCCCAGTCTCCCAAATGAGTGTGTGGTGAAGGCTTAAATAAATGAGACAAGCCGTATGATTTTAGGGCTCCAGGAGGATCAAAACCCTCTAGCAGAGTTTGAGACTCTGGGACTAAGACAAAGAGTTTTTCTGGGCAGCCCATATTTGTTACATTTTCAGACAAAGAGAGGGGATACTGAGGAAAGTGCAGGAACTGAGCAGACCTTGGGAGTCACTTCAAAGACTTCTTCAAGTAGTAAATTATGCCAATTTAGGAGAATTGCCCTATTTCCATGATGATATTTATGGTAGGAGTGACACAGCAGGAGTGAGATACCCACAGCTGCAGTCTCTTATCTACTAGGGTTAGAACCAGGTGTCCTCAGCTGTGGCCTTATCTTGCCCTTTGAGGTATCTCTGGCATGGCATCACAGGCCACTACAGGTCTCAGCCAGGACTAGTGATTCATAGAGATTCACTTACTATGAATCAGCTCCCATTGCCAGACAAGGGGCTTAGGCCTAGGACAGACTCACAGATAAACATAGGAAGTCAATTAGTTAATTTTAAATCCTGCTCGGAGCTGCTTTGTAGTAGTCTCCAACACTCACCTCCTCAGTGGCATGATTCTGAGTCCTTAGTTCTTCCCTGTGATCCTAAATGCCAAAATCAGTGAGTTAATTCACTGTCACTGTTGGAAACCCAGGCGTGAAGACATTGAGAAGGCTGAGGTTTGCAGACTGTAGGGCTGAGCAGTCGGCAGGGCTCTCTGAGCTTCATTCCCCTGACCTTCCCCTGTGCAGCTTAGTGTGCTGTCAAAAGTGAAAATCCAACCCTTTGCCATTCTACACACAACCATTGTCACCTGCGATTTTGCTGTGTGTGGAGGGGTCTTAGAATCTGCATTTTCAGTTTTGAAGGCTTTGTGCCAAAATCAAAGAGCCAAAGCTCCCCCTCTGTGCCAACCATGGTACAGGAGAGCTTTAAATTGCATATTCCCTCCTTGGTCATTGTTCACTATCAATGGTGTTTTGCATATAAATTTCCTAGGGCTGCCATTCTAAAATGTCATGATGTAAGTCCTTTAAGACAATAGAAATTCTCTCATAGTTCTGGAGGCTGCAATTCTAAAACAAAACTGCTAGGAAGACCGTGCTGGCTCTAAAGGTCCAGGGAGGACCTCTCTGCCACTGCCTGATTTCAGGTAGTTGCTAGAAATCATTGACCTTTCTTTATTTGTAGCCACATTACTCAGATCTCTTCTTAATGGTTGCATGGTCTTGTTGCCTCAGTGTCTGCAGCTCTCTGTCCAGATTTTTCTCTTCTTATGTGGAAAGCAGTCAATCGTTGGATTAGGCTCAGACCTAATCAAATATAGTTGCATTCTAGTTTGAATACATCAAACTACAAAGACTTATTCCAAATAAAATTTTATGTTCTTAGGTACCAAGACTTAGGGCTTGGACACATCCTTTTAGGGCACAAGCATTCATTCCACCACACTTAATAATCCATTACCTCTGAATCCAATGATCCAGGGCAATGATTTATTTTGTGACAATAAGCCCCACAAACTAACAATGTATTTAGGCCATTTAAAAGAAAATTACACATTTTCATTGCCTATTCAGAGTCTGAGTTTATTTTGTTCTATTGTGCATGAAGATTCAAGTGCTTCTATATTTTCAACTCTTCTTGTCTCTTGACAAGGACCAGTACTGCCTAATAAAAAGGCAGAAAATCTCTTTTTTTATGAGAAGTTTATATGGTGCTCTGAAGCAGAGTTGCTAATTATGGATAAATGTGCAAAGATACTTTTATTTCGTGCAACACATCTGAATGTGCACTAATTATAGTATAAACAGCCTGAACTCTAAGACAGGGACTTATTGAGACAGATTTATTCTAGGACCAAGAAAATACCTCCTCAGTGCATACCCATTGTCAATTCTAAATCAGCTCTCACAAGTCTCTTAGGATTATTTGCTAATTAACTCCTTCCAAAGGTGGTGTAATATAGCTAAGGCTTAAATGGGGTAACCTTCAGTGAAAAGCTAAGTAAAGTGTGGCTCTATTATGTTTTGAATAACACATCTTACCCAAATAAAATGTGTCATTTTTCTAAAGTAGAGTATTTCATGTCCAGTTGATATTAGACAAAGAAGGGAGAAATCTCTAAATGATTTTACGCAAGCATAATTTTACCAAATCTGTGTTATTCCAATAGAAATTATCATGCATATTTAAAAATATGAGTATTTAGCCAGGCATCGTGATGTACACCTATAATTCTAGCACTCTGAAGGCTGAGGCAGGAGGATTGCTACAAGTTTGAGGCTAGCCTGGGTTATCCAGTGAAATCCTGTCTCAAAAAAACAAACACAAATTTAAAAATAAATAAGAACATCAGCATTTATTTTAATATAGTATAATAATTTAAATTTATGATCAAAGTTGATAAAAGTAAGGGTTTGAGTTCATACATATTGTACAATAAATATGCATCGGATAGTTACACACTAAAATAATGTTGAGTTTATAAATACAATATAAAGTTAAATTTTTATAATCATAATCATCGTCTTTTATTTATATCCTGCTCCTACTGAGATGAATCTCTGGCTACATTTACATATTGAATTACAAAGTTAAAACTAATGATGGGATCAATTATGCCCCATACTGAGCTGTGCACTTTGGAATGACTTTGAGAAAACAGGAGGGTCAAAAAAAAAAAAAAAAGCATTCACAGTGTACAGAGGTTTCAAGATTATGCTAACAAATAAGCAAAGTAAGGATCGTATTGGGTGACAATTTGTATTTGTCAGAGAAATTAGGTTTCTTTGGTGTGAAATTTAAAGCACATTTTTTGTATAAAATTTTCTGAGAATTAGAAAATATGTAGGGTGAGCCATGAAAATTGCTTAATTATTTAAGGAAAATACATGAGAGCAAGTGTAGCCTTTTGTTTCTGTTTATTCAATCTCGTAATTTTTAATGTGCTTTTATTGTATTTGCTGTATCTCTGTAGAAATCTAATCTGTCCTGTGTTTGCTCTCATCATGTAGAATTTGATACTATCCCTATTTCTCCTTTTCTAGCTGCACAATAAATGTGCTTCTCATCTAAAACCTGAATGCGACTGTGGACCCCTGAAGGACCATATTTTACCACCCACAGCAATCTGTCCAGTGGTACTGGTGAGTTTTTCTGTGTCATTCTGGTGTAACCTGGGAATGCTATGACTAACTGTTACACTACACCACTAAATTCTTCTTGGGCTAATTTCCATTAATCAAAACAGAGCTGTGCTGATCTAAAATGCCTCACAACTTCAAAGCAGAACACCTTTGTTCATTGAACTTCCTTTATTCATCCCTCATTTCACAGTACGCTTTTTAGTAAGGTGTGCTCGAACTGAAGCTGACTCAGGCTTTATCACTTAGTCATGCAGTACTTACCAGAAATTGTATAGGCAGAACACTTCTGCAGTTTACATATTTTATGGATCTAACTTCCCAGAATAATGTTATTCTTATGGGCAATTTTGCTGGGGATGCACATTATATATCTGCAATGTTGAGGTCTCTCATTTAGGTCAGAGGCTACCAAAACTGATGACACAAACCTTAAAAAAGTTATGCACTGCCTTTCACTATTTTTTTAAAATAAAAATTATTGAACAATAAATCTAACTACCTGCAAAATAATTATTAAATTCAATAAATACAGAACTGAATATGCATGCGGGAATTAACTCTGAAAATCACAACCCTTCGTTGGAGGACAAACAGGTCTATTCAAAGGAAATACTCATTTTCAAAATCCAAATTGTTTCTAAAGAGAAAACTGTTTTACAAAGCAAACTATTTTACACTGATAATGCACTGCTTATTTTTTAAAACAATATGGAGATTGAATGGCTAGAACTTTGGTTTGTTATAATAAAAATATAACAACTAAGAGATGTTAGATAAATACTTTTGTAAAGGTCAACCAAGAAATTAATAAAATTACTCAATTTGTACCCACTTATGATTCATTTTGTAATTATCTGTAAAATCCTGGCTGTATTTTTAAATGCCTTAATTTAAAAAATATTAAGAGCTCTTCATTTTCTCAAATCACATAAATAGAAGGAAAGAATATGACTTGATATTGCTGAGGATAGCAATACCTAACTCTAAACTTCCTTTCTTCATATAAGATTTATTAGGCAGTCTTTAGTAAATGAAATTAATTAAAAACAACACATGTCATGTAAAACTTCTTTACATTTTCAGTTAACTTGGTATTATTTTTATTCATTTGAAGTGTTAGCTTAAAAAATAAGGACTTCTAGAATTTTTACAATATTTCATTCTTCTCTTAAAATATAGTAATTGTACTG
>RJWM01022095.1:0-34239 GCA_004363535.1 Dasyprocta punctata | reverse complement strand
TTTTTTTCCTTTATTTTACATTCTGTTTTTATTGATTTTGTATCGTTTTGTTTTTGGTTCAATCCTACTACATCTGTTGGAATGGTCAGCTAATTTGAAGATAGCAAGGTATGTTATAGTAGCTATTGTACTCATATTATTGGTCTTCGAAGTTCTGTACCACTCCTACTGCTTTGTTTTGATTGACTTTATTTGTTACATTCTGTTATATTTTACTATTTTTAAAATAAAATAAAAAATAAAAAAAATAAAAAAAAATAAAAGGTACATACTTTCACCCTTCTATCCATCCTTCATTGTTCTCTTTGTACTTCTTATTCAAATCAGAAATGCCATACATTATTTAACTTTATATTGCCAGTTTGTTTCACTCAACATTATATTTTCCAGGTGCATTCATTTTCCTGCAAATATCTCAAATTTGATCTACTTTATAACTGAGTAGTATTCCATTCTGTCACAACAAATAATGGTTACATTCACTGTGGGGAGTTGGTCCATGTACATAACCCATCTTAATTCCTTTCACTTCCAGTTCCCTTTTCCCCATTTCCACCTTCCTCCATCTCTTGGCCCCCTTCGCATTTACAAAAAGCCTATATCTATGTCCCTGTTTTCTATCATAGATCTTTTATTTTGCTTTCAAAATTATTTGTAGTTTAGTTCTCACATGTAAAAGAAATCATATGATATAGAACCTTCTGTGCTTGCTTTATTTCATTAGCATTATGAGCTCAAGGTGCATCCATTTTCTTTAAAATGACTCAAATTCATCCTTCTTTGAGAAAGAGAAGTACTCCATTATGAATAAATGCTGCATTTTCTTTATTTGTTCATCTTTTTTTGGACTTACAGGCCACTTCCAAGATTAAGTTATTAAGAGTTTTGATGCCATAAACAGGGTTATGCATGTATCATTACAATATGATGTCTTTACTTCTTTCAGGATGATACCTGCAAGAGGAATAGCTGAGTTAAATGCAATTTCTCTTTTTAGATTTTTTGATAATTCTCCATAATGATTTTCATAGTGATTGCACTAATATATATTTCAATCTGAAGTGTAAAAGGATTCCTTTTTTCTTGCAGTCTTATCAGCGTTTGTTAGTATTTGATTTTTTGATGAATGTCATTCTTTCTGGAATAAGATGGAATCTCAGTGTTGCATTACTTTAATGACCAGAGAGTTTCATGTATTTATTGATCATTGATATTTCTGAGACATGTCTACTCATTTCAATTGGAAATTTTCTGACTGGGTCTTTTATTTGGGGAGTCTAATTATTTTGAGTTCTTCACATAAATTTTTGATATTAGTCCTGTTTTTTATGAGTAGCTGAGAAAATATTTTCCTATTCTGTGACTTGTCTCTTTACTAAATTGGTTGTTACTTTCCTGAGCAGAAATTTTTTTAATACTATACAATCCTATTTGTTGATTATTATTTTTGTTTCTTTGGCAATTGTGGTTCTGATCAAAAAGTCTTGGCCAATTCAGTGTTTCTGTCTTAATACCTATGATTTTGATTTTCTTTTCTTTTCTTTTATTTTGGTATGTGGGGTCAGATATGGCTATAGATTTAATCGGCTGCACATGTACAGCCAGTTTTCCCAGAATAACTCGTTAAAGGGTTTATCTTTGTCTCATCACATGTTTTGGGTCTATTTATTGTAGGTTAGATGACTGTCTTAGACACTTTTCGCATTGCTCAGACAAAATACCCAGTACCCAATGTTAGGGGAGTAAAAGTTAATTTAACTCAGCCGGGCATGGTGGCACATGCCTTTAATCCCAGCACTAGGGAGGCTGAGGTAGGAGAAGCCTTGTGAGTTCGAGGCCAGCTTGGGCTACAACGTGAGTGCAAGGCCAGCCTGAGCTACACAGTGTGACCCTGCCTCAAAAAACTAGGGCCGGGAGTTTGGCTCAGTGACTTAAGCGCCTGACAGGCATGAGGTTGCAAGTTCAATTCCTGGTGCCACAAAAAAAAAAAAAAAAGTTTGTAGAGGTTTTAGTTCATAATTGGTTGGCTCCAAGCCAGGGTGCCATATACCAGAGGGTCAAGAGTTCATGGTGGTAGAAGACAGCAAAACCATAAAGGGGAAAAAGAGAGAGAAGCGTCTTTCTGCCCTTTATGATGTATCCAGTCTACCAGGATTAGGACAGTGCCAACCCAATAAGTGGACTGATTCAGCAATCACCCACCTTTACTCCCAGCATTGCACTATTAATCAACCACACACTCTAGATTCAGCCACCTCTAAAATATCCCTATGACCACATGAGGCTTTGGGAATACATCTAGACATAAACCATAACAATGGCCAGATGTGTTTGCGATTGTTTCTGTACTCCTCATTGTGTCCCATTCATTTGCATGTCTGTTTTTGTTCAATGACCATGCTGTTTTCACCACTGTAGCTTTGTGACATAACTTGAAACATGGGATTGGGGTACCTACTTCCTTTCAGTTGTTGCCTGCAATTGCTTATGCTAATCTTTTTCTCTTCTGTTTCCATATAAATTTCAGAATTGGCTTTTCTGTATCTAGGAAGTATGGTGTCAGTAGTTTTTTGATTGGGCTTTCATTAAATGTGTATAGTTTTCTTAGTATTCCTATTTTGACAATGTTTTTCCTGCCTATAGAAGAACAGAGAATATATTTCCACTTTTGGTTGTCCTGTTCATTTTCCTTTTTCATCAGACCATAGTTTTCATTGTAGAGATCTTTCATTTCATCCTTTAGATTAGTTCATATTTATTTTTTTCTTGAAGCTAGTAAGATTGGTGCTATTTTCTTGATTTCATTTTCTGTCAGTCTATTATGGATGTTTAGAAATTCTATTTGTGTGTTGCTTTTTTTATACTGTTACTTTGCTGAATTTAATTACTAGTTGTAGAAGTCTTTTGGTGCAATTTTGGGAGTATTGTATGTAAAGGATCATTTCTACTTTAGGACAGATTGTCCAACTCCTTCCTTCACAATACCTATCACTTTAATTTCTTTCACTGGCCTGATTTCTTTTACTAAAATTTCAAATACAGTATAAACAAGAATGGTGATAGTGAACATCCTTGCTTTGTTCTTGATTTTAGATGAAAAATATTCAGTTTTCCCTCCATTTAATATTATTTTGGCAATAGATTTGTCATAAATGGGTCTATAAGATTGAGAAAATGTCCTTCTACACCTATTTTCTTCTGGGATTTTTTTCATGCATGGATGATGTATTTTGTCAAATGCTTTTCTTGCAATTACTGAGATAATTATGTGATTTTTGTCCTTGCATTGTTCATGTGATATATTACATTTGTTGATTTGTATATATGTTGAACCACACTTATATCCCTGGAATGGAGGCAATTTGGTCAGTATGTGCAACTTTTATGATTTCTTGGGTGGAACATGCATCTGCCTGCCTGGCAAGCATGAGGTTGTGAGTTTGATCCCCAGTACAAAAAAAAAAAAAAAAAGAAAAAAATGATTTCTTGCAATCTGTTTGCCAATATCTTGCTGAGAATTTTTGCACCCATATTCTTTAAAGAGATTAACATATAGTTTTTTGTTATGCTTGTTTTTATTTTATTATTAATTGAGTGCTTTTCTGGTTCGGAAATCAAGGGTAAGACTAGTTTCTAAGGGGTAAATTTGGCAGTACTTATTCCCTTTCAATTTCATTAAAATGTTTAGGGAATATTGGCTTTAGATCTTCCCCAAAGTTCTCGTAGAATTGTTATAAATCCATTTGTTTCTGAACATTTCTTAGTCAGGAGGTTTTGTATTACTGCTTCAATTTCATAGTCTGTTACTGGACTGTCCAGGAATTTTATATCATCATGAGTTGTCAATTAATATGTATCTGGGTATCTAGTCATTTTTTCTGGATTCTCCAACTTATTGGAGTACAGGTTTTCTAAGTAGTTACTAATAATCTTTTGAATTAAAATGTCTGTTGTGATTTCATATTTTTCATTTGCAATTGTATTGATAAAGGTCTTTGGTTCTTTTTAAATTTTGGTTAAGGATTTTTCTGTTCTTTGAAGAAACTTTTATTCATTGATTCTTTGTATATTTATCTCGATTTTATTAATTTCTGCTTTCAGTTTTACAATTTCCTTCCTTGAACTGCTTTGGATTGGTTTGCTCGTTTTTCTAGGACTTTGTGATGCATGATTAGGTTATTTATTTTGGGCTTTCAGTTTTTCTGATGTGAGCATTTGAAGCTATTTACTTCCCATTTAGTACTATATGCTCCCATTTAGGACTATGTTTACTGTTTCTTATATATTCTATTATGTTGTGCTGGCACTTTTGTGTGATTCTAGGAGGTACCTGATTCATCCCTTGATTTGTTACATGGTGTATTGGTTACTAAAGAATATTTTCTTTAATCTTCATGTGTTTCCACAACTTCTATGGTTTGCTTTACCATTGATTTCTAGTTTTACTGCACTATGTTCTGCTAATATGTGTGAACCAAATTCTATTTTTTTAATTATTTAATCATGCTTTATGTTTTAGTATATGATCAGTTTGGTGAACATTTAACAAGCTGCTGAGAAGAGTAGGTATTCTGCTGTTGGATGGAAAACATATATATATAGACATAGATATACAGACATAGATACACCATTTATAAAATGTTATAAAAATATACCATTTATTGAAAGGTGAAGTTAATACATATGTGTTTGTTGACATTTTAGTGTAGTTGATTGGTTTATTTGTGACACCATGCAATTAAGGAACTCATCTATAACTGTGTTAATGTTTATTTGATCTGTTATGTATGGTAGTGTTGATGTAGGTGGACATAACAGTGTGTGGTTCAGATACATTTATAATTGTTGTGTTGGTCCCTTAATCGGTATGATCTTATTTCCCTCCTTTGATCAGTTTTAGCTTGAAGTCTACTTTGTTTAAAGATGGGATAGCTACTCCTGTTTGCTTTCAAGCTCCTGTTGCATAAAATATTGTTTTCAATCCCTTTATTTTTAGTATATGAATTTGGGGGGATTAATGCATTTCATGGTTACAGCATATCATTTAGAAGAAGCATCTTTTAGAAGATTCAAATCCTTTACTAAACTGATCATTCATGTTTTATATCATTTTGTTTAATTCAGTTACCTTTTTATGTGGTTTATTTGGTACTGATTATTTACTTTAAGTAGAATACTTGCTTAGTTACATCATGTTTGAGAAATTTATTTACCTGTTTTGTTTCTCTTCTATTATTTCATATAATTCAGTTGTTTTGGTTTTTCTTTCTTCCTCATTGTTGCCCCCTGTGTCAGCTTTGGGGGAGTTGGTAGTTTACAGAAGCCTTTTCTGTCCTCCTTTTCTATTTCTTTTGATTTTTTTTTTGACTCTGGTTTGAGAATTGCTTAAAATGGAAAGATGCTCTTGCAAGTATGGAGATTCTTTAGTTTCCATCTGCTTTCCAGTTATGAGCTCTGAACATGGCTAAGTACAGTCCTTCACCCCGTCCCAGTATCTGACCACCTCTATTAATTCAGTTATGAGAAGGTGTAAAGAAATTGGCCCAGCATCCAATTCTTTAGAATCAAGCCAATATTTTTGAAAACACAAAGACAAACCAGATATTGGCATAGAGTAAAAATTAACAATAGCAACAACTATGCTACCACTGGCAATAGAAAAGAAATCAACAACTATAAGAGTCAGTGACAGGGGACCAGGAATATAGCTCAGCAACACAGCACCCACCTGGGAAGTACAAGGTCACGAGTTCAATTCTCAGTAGCTCCCCAATAAAAGGATACTTTAAGAGTCAATAACAAAGTGAATGTTGATGCATGCATAAGAATGAATAAAAGCTACCATTGTATCACCCTTATCAATGGAAAAATGAATTGCAACAAAAGCATATATAATAAAGATGAGCCAAATATTGACATGCAATAAATATTAACACCATCAACAATAGAACATAATTCCATAAAAATACCAAAGTGTCAATTAAATGTCTGAAAAGTAATAAAAGTTGAATAGCAGTACTAATATAAAACTGAAAGGATAAACAATAACCACAAGAATATTGTGAAATAGGAAGAAATTGTTTAAAAAGAAAAGGACACAGGGAAGGGAGAGAGGAAAAGAAAAAATGAGAAAGAAAGGATAAAATGAAAACCGAGATTTGCAAATAAAGAGAAGGAGAGGGCGTGTGTGTGGGGGGGAGGAAATGGAAGAATAAAAGAAACTGATATAACATTTACACCTACAGATTCCCTATGCTGAAAGTGAACATTATGTATATCTAAATTGCACCATTAAACCTAATATTAAAAAAAATTGAAAGAGTAGGGATGTGAGAATGAATGAAGCAAAATTTGAAAAAGAATGAAAAAGAAAATGAGGTGGCATTAAAGGAACCCATTAAAGAGTAAAAAGAATTAACAAAATTAGACAAAGTATCAGGAAAAGAAAAGAAAATATAAAACATGGAGCAAAATAAAAGGGATATAAAGAAATTTCTTTAAAATCACCCAAAAATGAACAAAGGGAAATGATCTAAAACATTCAATGAAAATTTCAGAAATAAAGAATTCATAAATTGTAAACAATTTTTGCTATAGCATATTACTGCTTTTATTTAATTTAATTTAATTTTTTTTTTTTTTTTTTTTTTGTGGCACCGGGGATTGAACTCACAACCTCGCGCCAGCCAGGGCAGGCACTTAAGGCACTGAACCAAACTCCCGGCCCTGGTTTTTTGAGGCAGGGTCGCACTACGTAGCTCAGGCCGGCCTTGCGCTAGCATTGTAGTCCACATATTACTGTTTTTAGTAGTAACGGTTGTCAATATCTTAATGTGCCTAACTTATAAATGAAGTTTATCACAGATTTTTTTTTTTATTTAGGAAAAACATAAACTATGGAAGGCTTGGTATTATTCATGGCTTTGGAATCCATTAGGGTCTTGAACATATCTCTGGGAGAGATGGGGAGACTACTACACTTGCTTTTCCACAAGAGAATAAGCGAAATATATGAAACATGAATTTTTTTGAGATGGAAACCTTGAAATAGTTTTGGGGTTACTCTATGCCAAAATAATGATTAAAAAAAGATTACTATATTTTGCTGAAGAAGCATTTAAAAGTACTATGACCAAAATTAAGTTAAACAAACATATTCTTCAGATACTGAGTCCATCAAGAAAAGCATGTAGCAAATCTTTCTGTTACAATTGCTGCACTATCGTAAAGATGGCATTTGTTGGCATGTAGGAGAATTTCTATTAGAAAGATGATCAGCCTAGCTAATGGTCAGCCTCTTTCCAATTCTCTACTTCCTGACCTCCAATTATTTCTCCACACAGGAAGCAGGAAGAGACATTTTGAAATGGAAATGTTGCAGTCTTTCTGCGCCTAAAACATTCATGAAAAATTTAAAATACAGTGGCACGTAGGCTCTGTATAATCAGTCTTCCATTTACTTCAGTATCTTTCTTTTGAGCTCCCCTCACCCCGACCCCCGCCACAGACACATACACAAACACATGTACACAGTTGAGCTCTGCTGGTCTTTTGAAAATTTCTTAGAATCATCTTTTTGTTTCTTTTTGACATAGGGTATTTACATAAGATAAACACTTTCACAGAAATCCCCCCCTTCCTTTCATTCAGTAAACTGATACTGAATATGTAAGTTCAAGTTTCAGGTCTTAATGTATTAGTTCAATATTTGCTTTATCAACAAGATTTTACTCACGCCTCTTAGACTAGATCATATCTTTCTATTGTATACTTTCAACATAATCACATTTTTCTTTGTAAGATAAATTTCTGCTATTTTTTTCCACTTAGACATAGAGTTATTCAAATTATCTCTAGAGAAATAGACTGCGACCTCCATGAAGCAGGCAGGATCTTTTGTATTTCATAAGGCATTTTGTGTTAGTCAGTTTCCCTTTGCTGGAATCGATTCCTGACACCGATAACTTAAAGGAGGAAAGGTTTAATATAGCTCCCTGATTTCAGAATATTCATTCTATTGTTTTCTGGGTCTAAAGCAGAACAGACCTGGTGGAAGGGCATGGGGGAGATAAGTGCAGCTTGCCTCGTGACGTCCAGGAAGCAGAGAGACAGAAGTGAGGTGCAGGGGAGCAGAACACAGCTCACTCCTCCAGTGAACATGGCCCATGTAGGCTCCGCCTCCTAACTCATCCACCTGTGAATTCAACAACAAATTAATTCCCTGATGCGCATAGCCTCATGATCCGATCACCACCCAAAATCTCTGCTGTGGAAGACACGAGACATTTGGGGAACAACCGAAATTTTAGCCATAACTCATTGAGAATTTGTTGGGCTTAGGGGTATAGCTCCGTGGTAGAGTGCTTGCCCAGAAAACACGAAACCTTGGGTTCGATACCACTTATAATGGAATCAACTCCTGAATTTAGACATCAGAGTGTGAAATGGCAATGGCAGGATTTAATTCTTTACAGAATCTAGACTTGGCAAAAAGTTTTAGAATTTCAGCGCTCAAAATCAACCTTGATTATAGAAAATGTTTGGTATTGCTTTTTTAAGTGAATATACATATATGTTATGACCAGAAATTCACTACTTTTGTGTAATGCAGACATATTCCAAAATCTTGCCTTCATATGCAAGATGTGTTTAGATACATTAATAGGAACATTGCTCATAGTCTTAAAAAAGTTAAAAGTCATTCACATTGCCATTAATATTAGAAATAATATATAACATAGGGATATATATATATATAGCAGTAAAAAAACTGACTGAACTACTCATATCAGTATAGATAAATAACTGAAATCCAAATCTGAATGAGATTATAAACGGAAGTTAAAAATAATACACATAGGATGATTCCATTCAAAACTGGATAAATCAGAATAGTATGAGAGTAATTAACACAAAATGCAAGACATGTTGGGCACCATGTAGGAGAAACTGGAAGCCAGGGATGCACACAAAACATTGGGAGTTTGAATAAAGTTCTTGTTCTTTCAGGTAGTAAGCACATAGACGTTCTTTCTTTCAATCTTTTATCTGTGTAATGTACATTAATGTTGTGTGTGTATATTCTTTAGTACATATGTTTGCTATATTTTATTTAAAATATTTTAATGAAGATCAGGTTCAGGTCAAGTTGTGAAAGAAACACATGGCTATCAAATAATGTATTTAAACAAATGATCTAGAGTTTTTATTTTCCAGGGCAGAATAAGTAGGGGAAGTGATGGAGTCAGATGTGTGGGCCTGTAAATGTATGCATGGGCCTGGAGCTGACCAGAGACAAGTGAACTGGAGAGTCACAGAGCTCTAAATGCAAAGCCGCTCCTCAGCCCCAATTAATTGACACTTCTGGTTATATGGACCAGGTATTCTAATATTTTGTGTACTTCAAAAGAGAAGACAGAAATCTGATTTTTATAATAAAATTTCTGACTTACTAAAAATTTCCATTATTTTACAAAGTATATTTGGTTTATCTTCTGGGCAGATTTACTCAGCATGTCAAGAATTTCCTGCCGGTCATTTGGTTTTTCTCCTGGTAATCCTTGGGGAATCTTTGGATTCTAAGTCATAGCTATAATCAAGTGATATTTAGAGAAGACTTAAAACAGGACAAAAACTGAGAACCAAGACAGACTTCCTGATACAAATGTGTAGGATGTATAGGTAAGGAGAAGGTGATTGCAAAAACACAAGACACTGTAAGAAGGTGATGAATCTGCTAGGGTCATGGAAACACATTGAAGAAGATAAATACTAGGAAATTGCCTGGGCTGCACTTTAGAGCACTGGGGCACTGGGTCCCCAAAAGAAGGGCCTTTCAGGTCCCTGTCGTTGGTGATGATCTGCGTGTCCTCTGGGAACAGGAAAAGAGGGATAGAGGTAAAGAGAAGATAATGAATCCTGTGTTCCAGGCTCTAAATGACTTGTCCACTGGTCATGTATTCAACACGGATTCTAGAAATATTATTTCAGACAAGATTGACTGCAGATGTTAGAAATATAAAATCAGAGAATGACAAAGAGAGACAGAGGGAGGGACAGTGGGAAAGAGAGAGAGAGATAGAGAGTGGGAGGGGGGTTCTGAGAGTGATGAAGTTATGAAATTAGGGGAGATTGACAAGAACAATAAAACAATTTTATAAATTATGACTGGAACATATTTTGCATAATTTTAAAACAAAGCTTTATAAATACAAGACAATATTGACTCGCAGAAAAGGCACAAGCTGTGAAGCCAGCTGATCTAAATTGCCTTCGTCCTTCCGGCTAAGCAGCTTCCTTACTAAGATTCCATCTTCTTGCAGATTCACATAGATTGCAGCAAAATGTAAGAACTACTAATTTTCATATATTGAGACTCAACCAGTGGTAATTTCCCTCTACTTTTCCTTGCAATTGATTTTCTCTGTTGAACCCAAGCTGCTTGTTGCATGTTGAGTTCTCTACAAACATATGCCACAAAGAAGTCAAGGAGTAAAAATGCTTATTAGGAATCCATCTCTGTGAAAGGAATGAAGTGGAAGTGGGATTAGAAATAAGAAGCCATCTGGATGTGAACCAAGTGGAGAGTGATGTTTCATCTTATTTGGCTTCGGTCATAAGCGGCAGGGACCTGGTCACCTGCCCTGATAAATTACACGATGACGACAGGCGCATGCAGGGTGTGACAGTGACGAGAAAACATTCTGCAACTGAGGCAGATACTTAATCTGGAAACTGCTGGGCTTGCACTCGTTACAACTAGCAGTGAGTACTTCCTGAATGGAGACAGAAGGCATGCATGTCTATGAGGGCATGCAATACAGTTTCCTGATGATCTGCCCTCACTGGAGCATAACTCTGGGTCTTTATGATATTGACAATAATTGCGCTGATACAAATCAAGAAATTGACAATAATTATGAGGTTGGACTTTGTTAATGCCAACCTCACAGGCACACATTGGACTGAAACTTTATTAAATAGATTGACTTTGTTAAATAGTCACAGTGCTAGAAACTGGCAGAGCTGCGCTTGAAATTCAGATAAATGGGCTGAAGGGGAACTTCTTTCTGACGCGGCTCTGTTACATCTCCTGTGAGGGTCTGGCTCAGCCTCCGGCACACATCTGACCTACAAAGATTTCTGCTTAACTCGATGATGGTACACAGTATAAAACAAAAATCTGAGTATAACTCTGTAAGCGGGGAGTGATGTTTTATGGTTAAAATTTGGAGAGATTTGCTTTCTCCCATATAAAAATCCTGGAAAGATCAATTCAGAAGTAAATCACTTAAGAAAACCTGGGTTGATTAATATCTCAAAATGAAATAATCCAAAATTGGCTCCCTTAATTCTCTTGATAGTAGAAACATACAGTTCTACTCAGCTATACTTAGGAAGTGATGAGATATTCACATCAAAGATGAGAATGATATTCTTAGGACCTTGGACAGACTGTGAAATTCTTTAGACCTCAACTGCTTAAAGCTTATTGGAGGTACTAATAATTACTTATCTCACAGTGTTATTTTTCAAATTAAACAATTCATTCATAGCAAGCCATTTAAAGCAGTCCTTGGGACATGCAGTTAGAAAGGTGGAATATTTTATATGTACTATTATTTTATCAATAGAGTGACACTTTTCTTTAAGATTCCCAATGTCAACCCCTAGGCTGGTTCCAGAGGAGGGGAAAAATACTTGTAGCCTCTTAGTAGAAAATTAAGGTTCTGGAAGAAGGCGAGGGACTACAAGTATTGCATTGGTCATTTTTCACTGGATTAGCATTGAGATAATTAGAGATTCTCATGTCACTAACTCTAAGGCAGAACACAGAAAGGTCCCATGCTGCCTTCATCCAGTTTCCTTCTCGGTGGTTTCAAACAATAGAAAGTTTAAAAAATGAGGTAATAGACATCGATGCAATCTAAGTGTCTACTGACATATTTCAATTTTACATTATTGTAATGTTTTTGACAACTATACTCTACCACACAATTAGAAGGCAGACCTAGGTCAAATCTGTACGAGACTGGACCAAAAATTGTGCATCTTAACCATTGTGGTAGAAAGCATCTAACCATTGTATTTTTGTAAAGTCTGTAAAAAGAAAACATTCTGGTCAGCATCCATCTATCTTCAAATCAAAGTTTATTTTTGTAGCTCCAATAATAGCAGGTCCAGAATATCTACCTACCTCTCATTTCCTCTACCACCGTCATCGCTAGGTATCTTAATATCGTAATAAATATTGTAATAGCTATTTACTATATTATTTTTAAATGAATAAGGACAAATCAATGATACAGAATTTCAAAACAACTTACTAGGAGTTTAATAATCATTAATATATTGCATATTGTTACTTCAAAATAGTTGCTCAGATTACAAGATATAGGCATGAAAAAATGATCAATGAAAACATAAAGCATTCGTTTTGATGAACTGACAGAGATTAGCAGTATAATTATCTGTCTTGTGCACACATGTACATCACATATGTGTATATATATATATATATATATATATATATATATAATATTTCCCTCCTTTTCTCCTTTCCCTCATCCTAGGGTTCTTTCCTTTTGAGTAATTTCTTCTCCTTTCACTTTCACAATATATATTGTACAATTTGGATCCTATTTACTCTTTCAGTTTTTTATACTGGGGGACAACACGATGTTTACACATGTGAGTCTGATACATTTTACTTCTCAGTATGGTCTCAAGTTACATTCATTTACCTATAAAGGCCTCCAATTTATACTTCTTTATGGCTGAGTAGTACTTAGTACCAAAATCTGTAACAAATACTCAATGTTCACAACCTCCATTCTTCACAGAAATGTCTGATGTTAGCCAATACCATTCACTTCCATCTTACAGGTAAATAAATCACTACAGAGTAAACGTAGTAGGCACAACGTTTTAATAATAGGTGATATCCTGGATAAGTATTAAGATTGACCTAAAATGTTAATAAACTTAAAATGTATCTCTTTCTCATTCTGAGAATAAATTTTCCAAGCAGAAGAATGAAGAATAAATGATTTTAAAATGGCCAGTTCCCTGTTTTTCTGCCTATTACCCATCTATCCAATTTGAGTCATCTGAAATCATGGTCAAAAGTTGCTTTTCCTATGTCCTGTTAGATGTTAATGATCTTTGCATGTTAGATAACTTACATAGCACTGGCTTCCCAGCCCTAAAAGACTCAATCCATCCATGAATGAAATGCAAATTGTCACTGTATCTCTAGTTGCATGTGTTAAACACAGATACAATTAATTTCCTCAGAGAATTGAAAATATTAACATCATACTTCAATAAATGTTATGATAATCAAATATTTTCTGATTATCTTCACATGTTTTTAATTATTTAAATAGTAATGATTAAGAGTATTTTGTTGTCAGGACAAAATATCATTTCCCATGAAAGCTATATTCCAAGACTCTCAGTGGACGCCTGAAGCTGCAAACAGTGCCATCCGCTTCATACACTACTTTTCCTGGATGTAGCATATATGATATAGATTAATTTATAAGTTAGGTACAGTAAAAAATGAAAATAATAAAACAGAAACTTATAACAATATACTGTAATAAACGTTATCTGTATGTTCTATCTCTTTTAAGATATTTTGTTGAGCTGTGCTGTATTTTCAGATGATGGGTTATGGAAACTATGAAAAGTTTATTAAAATTCTATTATCATAACTAACCACTCACATTAAAGAGAAAAGGAAAAAAATCAATCGGTCGTTAAACATTTACTAAAAATCTGAAGAATTGTGCTGTTCAGTGGTGGGCATATTGTATACACGGCTTTGGTTAACTTGCATAAATAAGACAAATGTAGGCATAAAGTCATAAACTAGTCTATAAATGCCGATTATAAACCCTGACAAACTGTTTCTTGTTAACATGAGAGAGTCATGACAGAAGAGAACCGGTCATCAGGAAGACGGTGCTAATTGGAGGCTCTTCTTCTGCCTCTTAAATGCTGACAGGGTCTCAGGCATTATTCTTTATTCTCCTTTGGTCCACACTAACTCACTCCTGTGGATGAAACCAAATCAGGCATCACCAGCACATCCACTGCTACCCCCGCTGGAGCAGCAGTGCCTAACTTGCAAACCCTTAACCAAAGTAGCAGTGGGATGGTTTATCCAAATTGGTCAGCAGAAGCGCAAGCCAGTGAGCCACACCACTCATCACCTCAGCCCATCACGTGGCTCATCCACACATCGGCGCCTTGGGAATGGGGCTCTGTCCTCACAAGTTGCTAGGCAACCTCTGCGTCCATGTTGCTATAGTTTGCTAGAGAGGATTCCACTGACACAGTAGAACCTTCCATACTTATGAACGCAATGGGTTTCAGATGAAAGATTTCAGAATCTTCATCTTTGTGAAATTCTATTTATGATTTTAATTTTGTATGCTAACAAGTAGAGTTTTTCAATAGATACCACTAACAGCAGCGATATAACAGTATTATTACTTTAATTATCATTGTAATGCCTATGTATCTCCAAATCAGAATCTTCATATCCTATCTTTGTGAATGAACAATTGGCTTTAGAGTACTAACTTTTCAACCTAACTTGAAATATGGTGATTATACTGCATTATTCCTATTCTTTCTTTCACTTTTCACATCCAGTAATTCTAATTCAAAGTAATCAGATATTTGGAAATTTGATACCAAATATTTATATGATAAAATGCATTCATTCAGTTCCATAATTGCTATTCTGTACCTTAGCTAATGATAAAGTAGTTAAGTCCTAAAATATTATGAAGTAACCATTTTGACAAAGTCTGATAATTCTCAGTTAAATAATAGCAGGTGTAAACTATCCTCAGAGGCACCAGCTGAGATTCTTCCACGCATCTAGGAACTTCATGACTCTTTGGGGTTTGATGGTAGTATTTTCTAACACGCTGAGAATCAAAATTGCCAACACCACATGTTGAGTTATTAGGCCATTGTTGAGAAAATATGCATTATGTTAGAAATGAAAATATATGTGCTGCTGCTGCTCTCTCTTAGGAGTTTTACAAATGGATTTTAAAATGACTTCGTCATATTTAAGAGGCCCTGTTCCTTTCCGAGAATGAAGTTCACCTGCCCACAGCCCTTGCCCTTCTCCTACCTCTCAATGGCCTTTGTTCAATTTTTTTCAGTCTAATTCATTCTTTCTATCATCAAGGTAACAGAGCAGGGAGGATATTTTTTAAATCATCACTTTAATGCCCAGTATAAGGCATATTTTAATCACTTTATTTTCTTATTTATTATTTATGTGAATTTCTATAAACAATTACAAAGCACTACTCTAATTTTTGAAGAGACCTCAGGGGAGACACAATCTAGTACAGGCAGCAGCAAACATAAAAATGAACTAGAAGTAACGTACATTTAAACATCACATGGGAACTGTTATGGTTTAGATCTAAAATGTCCCCCCAAATGCTTATGAAAATGGGGCATGATTGGATTACAGAGGCGCTGCAGCTGACTTGCTCTTAGGAAGTAAAACTTGGTTGGAATCGGGGTCCACGGGTTGTGACCTGGAAGGGTATTTCCCAACTCTTATCTCTCTGCTTCCTGGCTAGAAGGAAGAGAGAAGTTTTCCTCCACTATGCCCTTCTGCCATGCCATTTTTGCCATGTAGCAGGCTGACCACAGATTAAAAATGTGAGTCGAAGTATACCTTGCCTCCTTTAAATTGTGAGTATCGGACACTGTGTCTCAGTGAGGATCAAAGTGACTAAAACAGGCACACTGTCCATGATTCTATTAAGACAAAAGTATCACAGCAACACAAAATATCAGAAGACCCTAAAAGAGAGTTTCAGAACAATGAAGGAGAGGATGACTTAAGTTTTGTCCTCTCATAGTTGTTAAGGTGAATAATATTAACTGTAAACTGAGAAGTTACAAGAACATTCTGAATATTTAATTCTGTTGTTTTTGCTGAGCATAAAAGAAGGTAACTGAATTTAATGTGCTGTATTAATTAATAAGTACATGACCTTTTGAGTTTGAGAAGCACTGTTATATTAGAAATCTCACCTGCTCAGGTCTGAGGTTCAGACACAATCCTGTGGTCCTGCTTAAAGAATTTACTGCTTGTAGGCTACACTTGAAAAAGCAAGGCCAGCATCCCAGGGACGTGGGCTCAAAGCAGACACTGCCACCAGCGCAGTGGGAAGGACCAGTGCTGGGAACCATCTAGTGAACTTGTTCAGCTTCTGCTTTCCAGGACTGCCCATCATGATGCTGTTTGCTCAAAGTTTGGATTGGGGTTCAGGAGTTTTCCACCAGGCTCCCATGCTGCTGAATGAAAGACCACCCTTAGGGTAGCCTTGGTTTACACTGGGCTCTGAGGCCAGCCCAACGTTATCTCAATCTCAGCAACACTGTTAACTAGCTATACGGCCTTGGGCCTTAGGTGTCTGTGGTGCATTGACCACTGGTGGTCAACATATAACACCCAGCTGAACTGAATCAGTTTGGTGCTGGGTGTGAAGGACCCACCTGAGAATTGTGGTTGCTGTTGGTTCTCTGGGAGGAGAATGTTGAGGTTCTTTTCTGACATGAACTTGGCTGTTCTCATCATCAGAGGAGCTTAGGACTTTGTTGTCAATGAGAATGACTGTAGTTCACTTTGAGGGAGCTCTGGTTCTTACTTTGAGTGTCACTTTCTGGCTCCAGAGGGAAAGATGGTGTGCTGTTCAATCTCTGGGAGAAGCTTGTCATGCTGGCTTCCTGATATGAACTTGACTGTTCTCATCATCAGAGGAGCTCAGGACCTCGTTGTCGCTGAGGATGGCTGTGGGACTTTTCAGGGGAGCTCTGGTCCTTACTCTGAGCATGGCTTCCTGGCTCCAGTGCAGATCTCTCAGTCTACTGGCACAGACCCTTCATCCAGTTGGCACAGACTTTCTAACCTCCACCACTGACCTTTGGGCTTTCCCAGTGTAGACCTTTCCCAGGGTAGATCTTTGAAACAGACTGGCCTGAGACATTGTAGTTGGCTGTACATCTTCAGCTGGGTTTGTGAAGGACATTGCCATTGGACTCAGGCTTTCGGCTGGATTCTTTGGGTGTTAAGTGTGTGGACAGATTTCCTGCACTCTTTCTTTTATATTTGACTATTGGGTGACTATCATAAAATAATACTATAAATTATGTGTCCTGTAATGTTTTCCTTATAAGCCCTGTATCTCATATGTAAAATGAAGTTAATGGTAGTACCTACTCCTTTGATGCTAAGGAAGAGTCAATGGATCAAGATACGTAAAATACAGATAAAAGTGCCTGCTATACTCACTATCAATGGTATTATTACACTATCAACAATATCATCACTGGTATCATAGGATATTCACAATACACCTCAGTCATCAAAACCTGCTGGATTTAGAGGCAGACAAGAAACTGACAGAGAGAAAGATGCAAAGACTGCTTAAATTATGTGTTCTGTAAAATGGGAAGAAGCCAACAGACTAAAGAACAACTCTGAGAAGTACAGCTTGAGGGTGAATAAATGCATTTCTTAGGTGTTACTTTCAGAGAGGTGGATGATTTGTGGGCTGCAACTGGCACTACCAATATCCCTGTGCTAAGCTCTCGCTTTTATAGGCCCCCCCTTAAAACAGCAAAAACAGGGTGCAAAGCAAGACAGTTCCATGGAAAAAGATGTGCATTCTCCCCTTCTCCACTTATTTTAAATAAGCCATAGAAAGCTATTGACAACTCTACTAATGATAAAACAGAACAGTGATAACAAAAAACTATAATAAAAAGTATTTAAATAAAATGCTCATTTATGAACTTTGCTATTTCATAGTTTCAGAACACAGTTGATGGTAGGTAATTGAAACTGCAGAAAGCAAACTTGCAGGTGTGGGGGTCACAGAGCTAGTGTTCTAGCATTCTTGTTCAGTGGAAACCTGGCACAAAACCCAGCTCCCTTTCCATTAGAACTGCCTCTCCTCCTCTGTATGGAATATCATCAGATTGGTACCTGATCCAGCTAAACAGAAAGAATTTTCATCTGTCAGCAATGCCACGAAGCTCTAAGGGGGCTCTCATCCCCAAGTCTACTCTCGCTGGCACCCCAGTGCCTTACTGGTCCCAGTCTACATTTCCCTGGTTTCCATTCTTACAGTGTCATCCTTTGTACAGTCTGATCACTCACATCCTTCAGCCTAAAGTTCGCCCTCTTCTCCTTTTCTCTAATATACTCAAAACTTGTTTATTCTCAGTCTGCATCCCCTAGGTCATTGTTAAAAGCCTGGCTCATGTAAAGAGCTTAATTCATACTTAGGCAATAATGGTTGATGGCGATAAGCAATTATTTCTCTTATTTAACAATCCAGTGCTAACAATAATGCTAATGCTTAACTTTAAAGAAAACCCAGGGGTGACATTCAAACCATTAGGCAATCAGTATGATAAAATAATTAACCTATAAATCTACGTATAGTTTTAAAATGTATTTTCAAATTTTCCCACATTTTCCTATAAATAAACCAAATGATATAAATTATAAGCATTTATCATCTTGTATAAGCAGCAGTGCCATTGCTTCATTAAATCATCACAAAGCCTTTTAAGTCATCTATTGATTTTTACAAGCTTATGTTTGATGTGGCTTTCCACAGCTCATGAAGCCTCAGCCTGCACCATGATTTGACAAAGAAGTGTAGAGCCGGTCCTCCTGACAACTTCCCTTGGCAATGACTGCAGGTAAAAAATCGCACAGGTTACCTTGAGTGCGCGAAGCCAGGGTTTGGCAGCAGCTCCTCAGCTTCCAGTTCTCCCACCCTTCTCCTCCCACTGTTATGCCTCTCACCCCTTGTTCTCCTCTTTAAACTGTCTTTCAGGATGGTGCTTTCGGGGCACACTGGTCATATGCTGGTTACCACTGAAGGTGCATGAGAATAGAGGGAAAATAAAAACAGATGAAAAAGAGGGCAGAGGCAGCCATGTTGCTATGGCCCTGCTGGATTTCCAGAGGGCACAACCGGATGTGACAGCGAGAAGAGAGACAGAGAGAGAAGATGAATTTACACGTTATTTCTACTGGCTCAGGTTTCTGCATAAGGAAGACATAATAAAACATTCGCCAAGGAAGAAAGAGGGGAAACGCAGTAGCCCTGGTTTCCGGGAGTTAGAGTGGAGCCTGGGTGCCACAGTCACTTTGGTCTCAGACACTTCTGCGTCTGAATTTCGACCTGGGCTGCCTGTTCCCCCTCTTACTCCACACAAGCTGCCCTGCGGAATGGGCCAGACTGCACTCTGCTGAACTCTTGTTCCTCAGTCAAACCGACTTTCAGTACAACAGATCCATTTCCCCTGGCTACCAAGAGACTGAGGCCACACCCGCTTTCTGAGGAGGACAATTTCAGTTTTGCCAAACAATTGGAATTCGTGACAAGCAGTGCAATTTTCAAGCAATTTTTTAAATCTATAAACAACCAGTGCTTTTTAAACTTCAGAGAACATTTTGTGTACATATATATATATATATATATATATATATAGAGAGAGAGAGAGAGAGAGAGAGAGAGAGAGAGAGGAGGTTTCCTCAATTTTTGAAACTTTTACTCACGCATGCTTACAGCAAGTGACATTTTCATTCATCTTAGGAAATAGGTGTATGTATTGAACACATAGGAGATGTCCTTTTTATTCTCCTCTGCACCGCCTCGCCTTTTCCGTCTCTACATTCCCTTTCCATACCTTCATTATTGTTATCATTATTATTATTAATAGTAGTGTATTTTATGTCTCATTATGTCTCATTAAAGATTATGAGACATAATCTTTGCATTCACTTGGGTATTTGGCACAGGCACATGACCCGTATGAAATCTTTTAACTTCTTCTTTCCCTCCTCCTGCCCTCTTCAAGTGGGAACTTCACAGCGCCGCCTTCTTAAAAGTGAGAGAAGGTCTCACATCAGTCATCTCTTGTCCTACTTCAAAAAACTAAAAATAAAAATGCAAGTTATAAGAAAAGCAAGGGAAGAAAAGAAATAATAGTAATGAAATTAGAAATCAATAAGATTTAAGCCTCCTCAAGAGCAAACTTTCAAGACTGCTTGAATTTGTATTTTCCTTTATTGCCATCCTACTTAAACCAAATCAATGTAAACTTCTTTGTTCTTACTTTCTAATGTTAAACGTATTGATTTCTGATTTTGTTATTATTAGTTCCTTTCTTTTCTTGATTTAGTTGTAACTTATTTATTATTTTTACTTTTTTAAGGTATAATATCCGATTATTGATTTGAGACCTCTCACTTCTAAAAAGGTGGTGCAAAGTATTCCTTCTTTTTTTATGTTTCATATTTTAGTATTTTACATTTCTATTTTTATTCCTAATTTTTTTTCACTTTTTCTTGTAGACTATTTCATGCATGGATTATTTGGAAAGTGTTGTTCAATTTCCACATGATTAATGATCTTCCCATTGTCATTATTTTACTGAATATTGTTTGGACTTCATTGAAGTTAAAAAATATATTCAGAAAGATTTCTACTTTTGTAAATGTGTTGAGAATTGTATATGTCCCAGGACATGTGGTGTATGTCCCAGGTTGAGTTGAAATTTTGTGCTAGCGTCCCAGTGTTGGACAGAGAATTTAAATTGTATTCATAGATTGTGTTCAGATCTCTTACAAGTCTCTTTCATAACCTGGTGATAGGTGTGGTGCTAAAGTCTTCAGTTATATTTGATGGTTTATATTTATTGTATCAGCTCTATTAGTTTTTGTGTCATTCATTTTAAAGCTCTCTCTTTCATTACAGTCATAATTATAAGATTGTGATAGATTATTGAAGCCAAACTGCAGTGACATTCCCTTATAGAACATATAAGCTAACCAGCATGATCAGAACATAAATGAATGTCTGACTTTGTTGCTGGACTGATCTTTTATTTCTCTGCTCTGGTACTTTTCATATTTAGTAATTTTCTCTACTGTAAAATCTACTTTATCAAATTTTGACATAGCTGCTCATATTTTGTAAATAGTTTTTCATTGAAGTTTGTATGTTACATCATTTCCCAGCTCCTAACTTTAAATCTAACTATGTCATTGAATTTTAAAAAGCTTCTTACAAATGGTCTGGAATTGAATCATGTGTTTAATCCACTGAGCCAACCTCTGTTATTGATTGGTACATTTAAAATATTCCCATTTAAGGTATTGATTTATGTGTTAAGTCTGCATTTTAATGGTATATAGTTTTTTTGTTGCTATTTTATTTTATTATTCTTGTTACTTTTTTTATTTTCTGATACTGTTCTACTTAATTTTTTTGGTTGAGTTCTTTTTTAGAATGCATTGATTATTATAAAAAAATCAGCCGGGCGTGGTGGCGCATGCCTTTAATCCCAGCACTCTGGAGGCTGAGGTAGGCAGAGTGTTGTGAGTTCGAGGCCGGCTTGGGCTACAACATGAGCGCAAGGCTGACCTGAGCTACATAGTGCAACCTTGCCTCAGAAAACTAGGGCTGGGAGTTTGGCTCAGCAGCTTAAGCACCTGTCTGGCAAGCACGAGGCTGTGAGTTTGATCCCCGGTGCCGAAAAAAAAAAAAAATCAGACAACACGAATTATTCTTTCTAATGTACTAACAGAGAATTAAGAGTATAGATATCTATCTTGCATACTTATATATACATAGTCGTATGTATTTTGAACACTCTCTCTTTCCTTATTACAATATCTATTGTATATTTTGGATCTTATTGCTCTTTCAGTTTTTTTATTATTTATTTATTTATTTATTTATTTTACACTAGGGAAACAATATGATATTTACAAAGGTGAGTCTGATTTATTTCACTTATGAGTATCATCTCAAGTTGCCTCCATTTACCTATAAATGCCTCAAGATCTTCTTTTTTATAGCTGAATAATATTTCATTGTATAAAAATACCACGTCTTTTTCATCCATTCTTTGGTTGATGGGCATTTTGCTTATTTCCAAGATTTAGCTAATACAAATTGTGCTGCTATAAACATGAGTGCACTAACTTGAACAACTAATTCTAAGATAACAGTATATATTACATTAACCAGCATTGATTTCTTACTGTTTTTTTTTTTGAAATTCTGTATTACTTCTACCTTTTTTCTATTCTGCTTTTTTAAAATAATAAAAAATAATGTATTGATTGATTTAGTAATGTTTTCTGCATATCTTTTTAGTGTGCTGTTGATGCCCTGAGTATTACAACATACAAATGTGGCATCACAGTCTTTATATGATCATGTATCACATCCTGGGAATTGTATAGTGTGGAAACCTTGTTTCTGCTTAGAACTCTTATCTTTCCCTCTGCGCATATGTTTTAAGAATCACTTAGCATAATATTCTTTCTTCCAGTCCTCAAATGTTATAAAATTAATAAAAATATATTTATCAGTATTTGTTCTTTTTATTATTCTTTGTTCCTTTATTATGCTCCAGTGTTCTATTTTTATCATTGATTTTTCACTCAAACAATGTATTTTTGACAATCTGTAGTGCTTTATCTGCTACAGGCTTTTTAATAACAAAGTTCATATTTACTTATATCCAAACTAATTATAAAATATTAATTTTCTTCTCCAATATGACAGCATTATTTTCTGTATTTCCTCTAAATAAATCACAAAACATTCCAGACTTTGCTTATAAATCAAAATGAGCAAGTATATTTAGTCAGAAAAGAAGAAAATTACCTGTGTGGTTGACTTCTGCTTTTCTCTTGACCATAAAGAAGAGTTCAACACCAAGTGGCTAGGAGCTTATAAAGATACAGGGTCAACAGAAGAATATTAGAGCAATAGCTAGAGAGAGAATGACAATGATGAGCACTTCCATGCAGACTTTATGCTTTGTTCTTTTAAGTTCACTTAATAAAGATAAAATGTGTACTGTGATCGATTTTTTAAACACACAAACTTCTCTCTGGAAATTTCATGAGCTGTTCATTACAGATTTTTAGCAACACACTTAAAACTACCACTGGTGTGGTATCACAGTAATATTTTATAAAATACATTTTTTTTCTTTTTAAAAAATGACAACTCAATGCCTGACAGCTAGATTCACAGTGACAATAAATGTTTTATAGAAAATGACTTATTGGGAGACTGAGGCAGGAGGATCATTGCAAGTTTGAGACTAGCCTGGGCTTCAAAGTGAGCTCCAGGCCAGCCTGAACTGTAGAGTGAAACTCTGTCTCAAAAAGACAATAAATAAATAAACTTAGCTAAAATGTTTCCAGAGTATCACAGGCATGGGTAATACAGAAGTGAAATGTAGCAATTCCAATACTGTCACCTGGAAGAACAGAGATCTTCAAAACATGAGAGCGCAAAAAGGGACCATGTAAACAAGCAGACTTTCAAAGACTAATGTGTGTTATTGTGTGACTATAAGCAAAGACATTCAATGATTAAGTGGCCTATATACATCTTGCAATTTTTTACTAAATATCATATGAGAAAAAAACCATTTTAAAAATTAGAGGCTTCTTGTATTAGGAAAAGTAGTCCCTTCCAGAATTCTTCAATTACTCCTTCATTCATAAACCATATTTTTGTGGGATATAAAATTCATGCACTTAAAGAATTCTGTCAATTCCTTCCAGCACACTAGGTGAAGGTGAGAAATCCTCTGTCATCTGAAGCTATCTTCCTCTACTAACAAAATACTATTTCTGTAGCTGTATTCAAATTTTCTTGTTTATATTTAGTGTTGAAGAGTTTATTGATGACACGAACTGGCTCAATGTCTGGCGTTTATTCTGTTTCAGGTTTTCTCAGTACCTTGGATCCATAAATTTCTAATTTGCAAACTCTGAAAAAATTTCAACTATTATTTCTTGAAATACTCTTTCAGCCTTGTGGTCTTTCTCTCCTGGTTCTGTCACTTGCATGTTACAAGTGCTAGCTTTTTCTCTCCCAGTGTTTTCCTTATGGATTCTCAGACAGTGTGGGTTCTCTTGTTCTTTCCTCAAGTTCACTGTTTCCTTCCTCAGCTGTGCCGCATCTATGCATGAGTACACTAAGCAGGATCGTTTTGTAGTTATTTTGATTCTCAGTCTGTAGTTTCCATTTACTTATGAATGTTCACTTTCTCATTTATTTCCATATTATTTTTAAGTGATAGTTGACATTCTTTTATGATGCCTTCCCCTAAGTCCATTTCAGTTAATTGCCGTATCTAATTCATATCAATCTTGGCATCAGTTGATTTTTTCCCTTGCAGTTCGATTATTTTATTCCTAGTTTTACAGGTGATTTTCAACTATATCCTGGACATTTTGGATATGATAAGCTCAATTTTTTAGGAAATTATTTACAGTGTTTTTAGGAGATTTCATTCTCCACCCATTTTTCCTCAGAATGATGTAATATTTAATAGTGCCCAGTGAGATGTAAGGAGTGGTTATAAAGATTTTCGTTTCATTCAAAAATGCTTAAAATCTTTTTTTGTACTTCATTTGAAATCTTTGTTACCATAATTTTAAAGCTCCAACTAATAATGCCTTGATATTTTTCTCTGCAAGGAAAGTGTTTTTAAAGTGCTTTTCTAGTGTTTGGTACACTCGTCATGATTTAAGATTTAATGTCATGGTTTAATGTCAACCATATCACTGTATTGTGCATCTATAAACACGTCTGCAAATTAAAGAAAATATTTTAAAGGTTTATTATTCTGAACTTCAGCTAAGAAGATAATACTTTGGTGATTACTTTTAGATTATTATTGTAGTCCAAATATATAAAGTGTTACACAATACTCTGTTAAACTGGACCATAATACAGGCTAGGTTTCTTCTAAATTTGCCCATATATTTTGCAATGAGATAAAGTGAGGCTTGGCCTAGTCTTTGTGACAGTCTATACTAAAGCTGATGAACTTCAATTTGCATGAAATATTTTGCAATTTAAGAAGGTTATGAGTTCTTTCCCTCACAGTCCACACAACGGCAATGTTCTCTGCTGGGTAGTGTGAAGGTTTGAAGATAAGGATTAAATTCACCAACTTACAAAATTTACATTTTTCTTATAAAGCATTGAAGAGGTACAAAACAATAATAACAATAAAACTTCATTGCAATTTTAGTTTCATACAATGAATTATCTTTTTCCATGAGAAATCATTTGTATATATATGTACATAGTTACTGTGTCCAGTGTTATCTTCACCTATGAGATTCCATATCACTTAGCTCTTGCCAAGCCCCCTTCAAATTGCTTATACTTTGTTTTTTTTTATAGAGAGAGATTTTCCTCAGTCCTCTGTAATTTTGATTCACATGTATCAAAATATGTGCATATAAATGTGCATAATTATATATATATAATTATGTGCATCATCATGTATATACATACTAAGTATGGCACATATAGATGAGACTACAAAGGCCATGTGTTTTCATTAACTAAAACCAAAGGTGAGGTATATGCCAGTATTGAAATTTAGAGGGAAACCGGGCATGGTGGTGCATGTCTATAATGTCAGTACTTAGGAGGCTGAGCAGGAGGATTGCTGCAAGTCTGAGGCTAACCTGAGCTAAAAAGTGAGTTCAAGTCCATCCTGAACTGTGTAGTGAGACCCTACCTCAAAATGGCAAAGAAAGAAAGAAAGAAAGAAAGAAAGAAAGAAAGAAAGAAAGAAAGAAAGAGAAATTTAGATGGAATACATAAAAAAGTTATCTTAAAAATTAATGTATTTAGAATGGGAAAAGGCATGAATGAAGATTTAGTTTTTTAAAACTTAAGTATGTTCATACCATTTAGATAAGCATAATGATCACATTCATTATAGGGAATTTGTCCCTGTACATGATATATCTTTGTTCCTCTTTTTTTTTTTTTTCCCATTTCCCTGCCTTCTCTTCAATCCCTGGTCCACTCCTTATTTCCAAAACTTTGGTTCCATTTTATTCTTTTTTCTCTTTTTTTTCTTTTCCCTTCCAACCCCCCACCTGATTTCCCTTTCCCTTTGAAGAATCACTTTTTATTTCACAATACACAGTTTTCCAACTGTTTTGCAACACTGAGAAAACTGCATTATTTTTCTAGAATTTTTTGTCTTTTAAACACGTTAATCTAAATAGTCACAATTCAGATGCCTGTATTTCAAGTATATGCCTTCTTTCTAAGAATTAATTTCCGATAAAAATCCATCTTACAACTCAGAATATTATACATCTGAAATAATTTACATAGTGCTAGGTGTCTCCAGGGGACACTATTCCCTTAGTGATGGTCTCACAATCTACTAAGTGGTGGATTTCATTTCCTTCTTCGTCTTCTCCACCATGGTACAAGAAGAGTTCCGCTGGAACAGAGACACTTTAACATGGTAGAGGCCTGAAAGTCCGGTTTGAAAATGTTTCTTATGACCCTGGAACATAATGTGTATAAATATAGATCAAGTTTACTTATTATCTTCTCTGTTTTTCCAGTTATTTAAAGAAAGAAAGGTAATATTCATTGTAATTTCTATTGCATTTTGCATTTCCAAGTAATGTTCTCTTTAATGCTATAGATGAGTAAGAGAAATACCTATACTGATCCCAGAGTCTCGAGCTCAGACATACACTGGACTTAATCCAGCAAACAAACATCAATTCACACAGTACTCACAGGGATTCTTCCCACCCAGGGGCGGGGCATAGGCTGCACAATATATTCTGAAATTAGATGCTTGTGTAAAATAAAATATGCATTTCTAAACTTTCCTTCAATTTCTCTGCGTTTCATATATGCATATATAGGAATATTCATTATTTTGTTCTCTTTTTATTATGCCTAGGCAACCAGATTTTGCAGAATGATTTCCAAGTTGGGACTGTAAGCTCAGGTCTCCCTACCTAATATATATACAGTGAAAAGATCATATTCTTTTATCATTAATCATAGTAAGAAATGAAAAAAGAAAAAAGTAACTGTGAATAAAACATTAACAACTATTAATCATGCTACCACTTGCATTGAATGTCTGTCATTAGATATCCATGTTTCAGGCTCATTTTTGCTCTCCTTAACTCTATCAACCTACTTGAAATTTTGATTCTTAGAATGTAAAGCAGCTATTATATTTCTTTCATAGAGAAATTGTGATCTCAAAGAAATTAATTGCATCTCAGTTTCTTTCTCTGACTATAAGACGTCTTATAAATAAGCATTTTAACCTAAGTTTGTGGACCACTAAATACGATGAGACAGTCATGACCTTTGTATTCCGAATTCTTCTAAGAAGCAATACAAAGAAGACCCTAGTTGCTTAAGGAGGTTTTTATTTTCCTACCAAACATAATTTACCACTGCTATCATGACTGTAGCTACATCATTAAATTCAATATATTTTTGCCTGAATAATTTTGTAGTGATTGAACAAATTTAAAATAGTAATAATATTTGTGATACATGAAAATTTCATAATTTTTTTTAGCCAAGTTTCTATCATTGTGACAAAATACATGAAGAAGTTAAAGGATTAAGCTTTAGTCTGGCTCACGGTTTTAGAGATACAGTCCGTGACTGACTGGGTCATTAGCTTTAGATCTGTGTTGAGGTGAAAATATTATGGTGAAGGAGAGTAGCAGAAGAAAGTTGTTCACCTCACGGCAGCCAGGAGGCAGAAAGCAAGATAGTGTTTTAGGGACATATTATTCTCTACGGACAAGATATGTCTTCCAGGTTACACCTGAAATTATCCACTTCTTCCAACTGCACATCACATCCTAACAGCCCCTTCACATATCAGCATGTAAGTGAGTCTGTCTGTTCATTGATGAGATTATCATCCCGTGATCTAGGCACACTCCAAATGCCTCACCGTCAGACACATGAAAATTTGGGGAGACATATTTTATTCAAACTATAAAAAACTTAAATTTCATTTCCCATAAAACTTCACTGGAACACAGACAAAGTGTTTTTTTTTTCTTTTTCATCTTTGACTGCTTTTGTAACACCAGGGCAGAATTTTGTACTTGGGACAAAAACAGTTAGGTCAGCAAAGTTAAAAGTATTCGTTATCTCCACCTTTCCAAAAAAAAAAAAAGTTTGCTCAACTCTGGAAGCACAAAAGGCTGGCCATCAAAAACACCATCAAGACCACAGAGAAGGGGACATACATAGCTGCGGTACTGGAAGAACTGAAAACATCACACCACAGCGATACATGTGCACCCATGTTTATAGCAGCACAATTTGTAGTAGCTAAATTTGGAAATAACCCAAATGCCCATCAACTCAGGAATGGATAAAAAAGATGTGGTATTTTTATATAATGGAATAGTAATCAACCATAAAGAATGATAAACTCGAAGCTTTTACAGGTAAACAGATTCAACTAAAAACCATGCTCATAAGTGAAATAAATCAAACTTGCATGTGTAAACATCAAATTGTCTCACTAGTGTAAAAAACTAAAAGAGTAAATAAGATCCAAAAGTTACAATAGATACGGTAAAAGGGAAAGAAATTGCTAAAAGGAAAATTTTATTGTTTGATCCATCATGCATGCCTGTATCTAGTAGCCTGAGCAGTTACTTTGAAGATAACAATATGCAATATAAAACAACCATTGTTAAATTCGTATCATCTTGTTTTGAAATCCTGTATTGCCATTGATTTTTTTATGTTGTTGTTGTCGCCACTTTGCTTTTGTTGTCTTTTGTTTGTATCTTGATTTTTTTCTCTTAAGAAAAATAAAAGACCACAAAGAATTTGGTGAAGCTTGTCATTCTGAAGCAAGATCACAAGTGGATTAGTAACTACAGAATAAACTATTTTTGTTTCTCATGTAGAGATTATTTTTTCATAAAGTGGCCAGTATCATGCAGTAAAGGATGCCTTAGAAGTAACTAATAATAGACACAGTGTTTCTGCTCCTAGAGAATTTAGTCCATGTGTTTAGAAATCACTAAGCACACCACAATTAACTGACATAATTATGAAATATTTATAAGATACACACAGAAAACAATAAACAAAGTAAATATATTACAGAATGAATATATTACACTAAACAATATTTAAAATCTTATCAAGATACGTATTTAAGTTTACAATTTGCATGCAGGGTTGTTAATTTCATTTAATTGCACCATTCACTATTGAGAGATGAAGAGATTGCTTTCATTTACTGACTTAAACCTTTATATAGAATTAGCAAATTGTTAAGCGATTTGCATTTAGTAGTTTATTAGGGTACATTAAATTTAATACACATAACAAATAAAAACAAATTCAATTTTAAATCCTGAAAAGGAAATAGAGTTTTATTTATGTTCACTATTCTTTACACAGCTCTTCATGTGATAAACATCTAACACTTAAGAACTTAAAAAATACTTTCAAATTGAGGACACATTATTTTAAAAAAGACAGCAAAACATGTATTCAATTAATATTTCTTTTTTAAAATTATAGGGCTTGGATGTTCACAACTTCAACTCCAGAAGCTTTATGTTTCTGATTTTAAATGTCCAGTTCATATTATCTTAAATAAATTACCTGACTGAATTTCAGCAGGAAAAAAATAGCAATACCAAACAAAGTGAGTAAAAGGAAGAAATAGGTATTGGAAATAATATTTTCTTTGAAGTTACTTTGTAGCTACAAAGACAGGTGGTGACATTTCTTATTTGATCTTTAATCCTGGTCTATAAGCATTTCAAACACTTTCCCAAAGGTGATCAAAGCCACCATGAAGATGTATCGTGCACCGAGTCTCGGCTCTCCTGTGGGCAGAGGTGTGGAAGGGGGCAGCAGTGGTGCCCTTGGAGAGGCAGAGAGTAGAGGCCGCACTGCCGACGCAGAGCAGGCACCGGTGTGGCGATGCAGAGAGGCAGTGAAGTGGATGATCTGCCAGCAGTGGAGCATATGTGTGTAGCACAGCATTTACCATCTTAGGCATCTGTAAGTGACCGTAAGTGACTTACAATTCAGTGACTTTAAGTACATTCATATTTTTACAGAACTGTTTCCATCTGCCTCCAGAATTCTTTTCATCTTGGAAAATAGAGGCTCTGTATTACATTTATTCCTTGTTTTCCATACTTTCTGTTTATGGCAGAATATCACAAACTGGGTAATTTATAAGGAAAAAGGTTTATCGGGTTTGTGATTTCAAATGTTTGGAAACCCCCAATCAGATGGTTGTACAGAGTTTGATTCACTTGCTTCAGGGACTCTGTAGCGTGCCAAGGTGACACAGTCAAACACGTGCTAGGAGAGACTGTGTCCTAGTTCAAGGCTGTCCTCCTCATCTTAGAAAGTCATAGTCTGCTTGAATCAGTATATTAAGTGTTACCCTTAATCATGATATGTCAACTTGAATAGATAAAGGGACACCAAGCAGATTACTAAGGTACAGTTAACTGTGTCTCTGGAAGATTAACATATAACTCAGCAAACTGACGGGGAATGACCCACCCTGCATTTTGGTGTCAGCCACTAAAAAACTCGCAACATGGATGGAAAAAATGAAAGGAAACATAGAAGGAAACCAACCTGTTTTGTAAGGACTCTGGTCTCCTTGAGCATGTTTGTCCTTCGCTGCTGTTTCTTGGACATCAGTATCCAGGTCTCCCATTTCGTCAGACTGCCCACATAAACAGATGATGAGGACCCTTCAGTCAGGGACCTTGAACTTGAACTGGTGGTGTGTCCTTGCTGCCCCTTGTTCTGCAGCCACTGCAGGCTTCAGCCCACTACAGACTCTCCCACCTCTGATCCTGTAAGTTTATGCAGTATATCCCCTTCCATAAATATGCCTACATTTTCTATCTAGTCACTTCCTCTATAAAACCCTAATACAATTTTGGTACCAAGGTTGATACTAAAGATACAGAATTGTAAGAATGAATGTTTTCGGATTGGTTCAGTGATTCTGGAATTGGCTTTTATTTGACTGGGCATACAGTTGTCATGGTCTCAGTTTCTGATAATGTATGGAGTACTGAAGTGTGTGAATGAACTGATTAAAGTAATATGCATCATTGATGCATTTGATTATACTATTTCACCACTTGTCAGGTGCAAGGAATTTAGGAACTCTATCTACTTTGAAGATTTTTGGAAGAGTAAGAAATACAATGATGTTGGCAGGTTACTCTGAGTACTTTTGAACAAACTGCTAAAGGAATATAACAACCTCAAAATTTCGAGGTTCCAGCTCCAGGCAACCATGAATAACTTGAAGTCTCCTTTATTTTATTGTTATATGTTTGTAGTATATGGTGATTGCTTTGATTGTACACAACATTTCTTCATTTATTCCCTCCTCCTTACCCTCCCCTCTCTCCACATCTCTCCTACATCTCTACATTCCTGCCCCATTTGCAAATGATACATCTCCATGAATCATATTGAACGTGTCTTATTTTGCTCTTAAATTATTTATGTTTTGGATTTCTCACATGACAAAACCATGCCAAATTTGTGGCTGTGTTTCTAATTTATTTCACTTAACATTAGTTCTTGAAGTAATTCTATTTTCCTGCAAATCACTCAAATTTATTCTTCTTTATGGCAGAAAGTACTTCACTGTGTACAAATATCCTAGATTCTTCAACCATTCATTTGTTGATGGACACATCGGCCACTTCCAAGATTTACCTATTATGAGCTGTGCTGCTACAAACATGGGTATGAATGCACTATGGTGGTAAGATGAACTTTTTCAGGAAGATACCAGAAAAGGAATAGCTGGGTCTAATGAAATTTCTCCTTTTAGTTTTTTTAAGGAATCTCCATACTGTTTTCCATAGTGGTTGTACTAGTTTACGTTGCTACCAGTGATGCAGAAATGTTCCGTTTTTCCTCCCAGCCTAATTAACCTAATCATAGAGTGAAAGATCTTTAAAACAAAAATCACAGGTTTTTGAAAAAAAAACTTGAACAGGACATCAAAACATGGAAAGAAATTCCCTATTTCTGAACAAGAAAAATCAATGTTTTCAGAATGGTCCTACTACCAAAACTGATACATAGGTCTAGTCCAACCCTGATTAAAATACTAAGACTATACCTCATAAAACTAGAAGACAAAATCCAGAAATTTGCAGAAAATCATAAGGGACACAGAACTCAAAAGAAAATCTGCAACAAGAGCACAGCAGGATCCATCGCTGTCACAGATCCCCAGTGACCTCACAAAGCTACAGTCATGAAAATCTGCATGGTAGTAGCACAAAACAGGCATGTGAATCAGTTCTCAGAATAAAAGATGCAGAAATAACTCCAGGCACATTCAGTTGCCTAATCATTGACAAAGGAGAAAAAAGCATGTACAAGATCAAAGCTGGCTTCTTTAATAATTTTGCTAGGGACACCAGTTACACACTATCCAAATTCTTCCAACTGTGTCTTAAAAGAGAATCTTGTCTCCTTTTGCCATAAGGCTAAAGTTGCCCAAAAAAACAAAGAAAATCCCCTACAATTGACTGCATTAAAAGTAAGTTCAATAATGTTTAGCCTTGAATGGTGTAATACTTGATTCATTGTGTCAGTTAGAGAAGTTTAAAAGCTTAAGTGACTCAGCAACTCTACATTCTAGGGTGTAGCGCACCTGCCCTAGGGCAGGTGGCCTGGATACAATACAAGAGAGGAAAAGAAACTTGCTCTTCCCACTGTGCTCTTTTCACTTGTGCCGTCTTTCTGCTGTCTTTCACTGCCATGAACTCTTGCCCCTCTGCCATGCCTTCTTGCTTTGGATTCAGTTGATTATGAACTGAAACCTCTACAAACTGTGAGCTAAATAAATCTTTTCTTCCTTAAGTTTCTGTGTCAGGTATTTTTTTTCTCAGCAATGAGAGAAAAGTAACTAGGATAAATGGTAATTGCAGTTAAAGTGATAATTTTGATCAGAAAAAAATGTGATGCTATAAGCTGGGATGAAGATGTTCAGGAGGAAACTGATAAAGCTATGAACCTTGAATTCCTAAATTCTAATCATTTTTCAAGAGGACAAGATTTCCCCACCCTCACTAGCAGAGGCATCCTCACTCCTGCCTGCTGTGGTGTTAGCTTCTCCACATGGAACTGAGGAAACAAACCCTCTATTGCCCATGAGGTCACTACTGTCCTTCCAAGATGCAGTTACAAGACAATTGCAGTACTCCCCAGGAACCACCCTCATCACCCAGACTGCATCTAGGCCAATAGCCAAGTTCTAATTTTAGAACATTCTTTCCTAAAGGCATGGTACATTCCTGATCAAAGAGGAACTATGCTATGCTCCCAGAGAATGCCTTGTGTATTCTAACCCTCACTAGCAAAGTTCTGGGAAAGTGGTACAAAAATGAATTTTAAGGCATGGGATAATGGTTGAGGAACATAAATCTGGATCAGGTTGAATTTCTTGCTATGGGCCCATTGATCAGAGATTCTGGATTTACTATCACAGGTTGTAAAATTTAAAAGGTTGTCATAGTTTACTTGGTTGGTTGCATGAAATACAAATCAAGAGATATTTCACACTGAGTGAACCGAAGAGATACAATATTTCATGTTTTAGTTGTGATGATGGCAATCAAAGACTTGGGAGAAGGGAATGGTTTAGTGGATTGGCCGGGTAAAATATAACCCTCAACACAGGGAGGGTTCACAAAAGTATCCTTCATTAATGCCTTATGAGACAGACTTGTTAAGGAGGCAACAGCATCCTTGAAGGGTTCCATCAGTGCTCTTCTCTTTATGCCAAAATGTACAGTGGAAACCACAGTCACTCCCTTGGAAAACTTAGATGAGACAGGTATAATCATCTCCTAGAGTGGCAGGCACTCAACCAGCTAAGGTGAGGTGGGCATATGCCCCATAATGGAGAACGGAAGAAAAGCAATGATTGAAATGTAATAATTTGTGTTGACCTGTAACCTTGGCTAATTAACTATGGTGTTCCAGAAAACTACTAAATATATACTGAATTTATATATGCAGGAAATTTTAGAGGAAAGGAAAAATTATCTCCCTCACAACAGAGAATCATAACCCACAACACAGTTCCCAGATTTGAGCCGATTTATAGACCCAGAACCCCTTGAGTAAAGGGGTATATTACAAAAGCACTACATTGTCAATGTAACTCTCAAAGGAACAGTTAGATTCTCCAAAGGGACTTAGGACCTATTGACAGGTGAGATGGATTAACTAATGGCCAGCTTATAACACCCAGCTGAACCTAATCAGCATGGTT
>RJWM01022094.1:0-33995 GCA_004363535.1 Dasyprocta punctata | reverse complement strand
TTTTGCGGCACCAGGGATCGAACTCACAGCCTCGCGCCTGCCAGACAGGCGCTTAAGCTGCTGAGCCAAACTCCTGGCCCTGGTTTTTTGAGGCAGGGTTGCACTATGTAGCTCAGGCCGGCCTTGCGCTTGTGTTGTAGCCCAAGCCGGCCTCGAACTCACTACGCTCCGCCTACCTCAGCCTCCTGAGTGCTGGGATTAAAGGCGTGCGCCACCACGCCCGGCTTTACTAAGGCTTTTTGACACATTTAAAACATGTGATCATTTTTCCTAAACTTTGAAAAGTCATCTGAATAGCATATTATGACCAGATCAATGATATGAATTATAGGGTTGATAGATAGAATTGTAGATTCTCACACACACACACACACACACACACACACATACACACACACAAATGACTCAATTCACAGTTCAGCGAGTCTCCTTTGCTAATGAGACAATTCAGTGAGGAAAGGAGCAGGACTCTGAGACAGCCTAGCACATCTGGATGGATTCACTGAGGAGCTCTGAACCCTGTTGGTTGCTAAGAATGTCTGTCTGCAGAAAAACATTGCTTCCAGTCTCAGACTCATAAAGGGGAACCTATTGTGGCTGGCCCTTTCCCACTGGTAATTTCTCAAGGCCTAGCATTGACTCTTCTTAACTATTAATCCAATAACAAGGTCAACTTTTATCAAGCTATTGAGAAAAACAGGATTTATCAGAGGAATACAGGGATTATTGGTGTAAAGAGTGACATGATCTAATGTATAAAGAAAAAATTTGACCATGTCTGAAAATAGATCTTAAGGGTATTTTTCTTGCAGAGGAGAAGGGGAACAGGACCGGGAGGAGAAGCAGGCATGAACAGCTGCATTATCAAGGAAAGTTCCACTAAATTTAACTTTGGTTCAGTTGAGAGAGGAGCCATGAAAACAGAAGAGATTTCACTTTCTAATTCTCAGCTCATATTCCGGCGCCCCTCAGGTATTGGTTAAAAACCCCTGAAATATGCAAATGTATAGACAAATTTAGCTCTCTGTGGAAAAAGGTAACGTGGTTTCTAGCAGCCTGATAAAGAAATACTGATGTTGACTTTTAAAATGAGAACACCATTGTGCATTGTGCATTAAACTGTTCCCAGGATTCAAGGATCTACGTGGAGAGCCCTGGCAGAATTTGACACAGAACCTTTTTGTTATGCTCCATGGTTCAGGTAGAAAACCATTCCTGCATTCAAAATGAGCTTAATTTCCATTACATTTTTCCAGAGGTGATTGTAGGAAAAATGAACACATTGACAATCGGTTCAATAGGTGAGAGCATTAATGTATTTTCAATAGCACATGTGGTTTTTCTGTTGTTGAGATGAGTTGGTATAAAGATGAGGCCATTCAAGATTCAGAAGTGAAAGTACTGGTGACTAGAGGAAAGACCTGGGTCTTGGTGTGCAAACTGGGACCATAGAATAGATTTCCATTCTTCAGTGTGAAGACTTCACCATGGTGGGGGCCTCGTTAACTCCATGCACTATCCTATTTAGCAGCTAGCTTCCTAAGAAAACCAGATGAGAGATAAGGCTGGACCAGAGAGCTGTTCAAGAGGAAAGAAACCATAAGTAAAGTACACAAATTGGAAGAAATTAGGGCCCAGAGAATAAGAACCATCCCTGGTAAATAATGAACAAAAGACACAGCTAGTAGAAAAGTAAAATATTCTTTCAATGGGATGTGAAGATCTTTATGGATTTTCTGAAATTTATATCCATTCACTGTTCTTTCAAATGATAACACCACAGGCATGCATTTTCTAACATTATATATTCATTGATTTTAGACAAAAATTAAGTTATGTAAAGGGGAAGTGAAAATATATGAATGAAATAAGAAGTAGTGGTAAACACAGGCAAGCTGTTAAATCCATAGAGAGAAAAGGCTCTAGTTGTTAAGTAAGTAAACAGTTATTTTCAAATAGCAAACAGATTATGAAAGGTAAGCTATGCTAATTATACATGCCTCTTCCTTTCAGCCACTTTGTTTATTTTTGGCAGTAAAATGTGGGCAAAGGTGACAGTCCATTTTTGAATCAACGTGGTAAAAGGTAGTGTTTCCATCGTTTTCATGTACCCCTGCTGGCTGCTACTGGAAGAACACATGATACCTAGTAGTTCCCAGGGAAGTAGAAGGAAACCATACGGGAGCAGACCAGAACCCAGAATATCTCCCGACAAACACAGCTGGGACCATGAAGAAGTGGGTCTTCCCCAGCTCACCAATACGAATTACAAAAATAAATGTGTGTGATGGCAATTTGTTAAGGTTTGGATTAGTTTGTTATCTCAGTAACAGACAACACATTAAATCATTGCTTTAAACCTGGACATTCCACATTTTTTATATCCACTATATATTCTGGTACTATAAAAATATATTCTTTCCAGAAGACACTTTAGTATCTCAGTGGCAAATCTGCTAGAGGGAGGAAAATATGGTGTCACAGTGGAAAAAATGATTGTTTTCTGGACTGCTTTGTAACAGCCTGGATCATTACCAGATTGGACTTCATTTTATGTCTCATGGCTGCAAATGCAGTGCTGAGGAAGGTTGTCTCTGAGGTCCTTTCATTGCAGCATTCTACAGTGACCTGCCTTGCGGTCTTTGTTAGGATCTGCAGTCACCATGTGTGACTAATACGAAGTCTCAGACTCAAGCCAGGATCCTGAGTACGAGAGTTGCGGTACTCTCATCACCTCCCCACACTTTCACAAAACATCAGTGCACATGTGTTGGTTACTCAGCAGTGATCTTCTGCTGACAGAAGTCAGGCCTATAATTCAGCGGAGTAACATAGGCCCATGGATAAGCCAATGAATTGCCACTTTGTGTGTGTCAGAAAATATGCACGAAGAGGTTAGGAAAAGTGTTTCCTATGACATCTACAGAACAAATCCTATTAAGGATGGATGGATGTTTATGGAATTGCAGGTGAGATTCCTCTCTTCCTCAGGGAGTGGAGCTGACCAGTTAACCAAATCGGGAACCAAACTCGAAGCCGAGGTCAGGTGGCTGAGCAGAGGCCTTCTCCCCTGTGGGTGAGTGCTCTGCTCCTGGAACATCGGCATCGGCATCAGCACCAGCATTGGCATCACCATCGGCATCAGCATCGGCATCGGCATCAGCATCAGCATCGGCGTCAGCATCAGCATCAGGATCACCATCCACATCAGCATCACCATCGGCATCGGCACCCCTGTCAGCACCATTGTTTTCTTCCACTCGGGCATGATCTGAAGGCTGAAAGAAACCCAGCTCCCTACACTGACTCCTAATGGTTTACAACGTAGTTCCAAGGTCAGCAAAAGCTCATTTCTCAACATTTGCTGTGACGTCCTCCAGAAGGATAGCGTTGCCTCACTTGGTAGCGCTTGGTGAATTTTTGGAGGAAGTGCTCGCATTCTTAAAGAACTGTGCTAGTGACGAGGTCCTTCTGTTATCTTTCCCCCCTAATATACTTGTCCTTTAATGATTGCTAAGTGAAATCAAATCATTTAGGCTTCCCTGATCTAAGCTGAACTCTTCTTTTCCAGTTTACATCCAATCCCTTTCCCTGTTTAAACCTCCTCCTCTGTGTAGTCTGCATTCCAATTAGAATTCAGGGATTATAGTTTATATTCTGAAATACACACTTTTTTCTTTCATATGTAACAGCGTTCTCCAATAATCTACTTTCACTAATGCCTATTAGGTGGTGTTAATCACCACCAGGGAAAATAAAGCCAGGGAGCACTAAGGGAAGTGAAGGGCAGTGGTTTTAATTAGAATGATGAGGGGAAATCTTCCAGTAAGTGGCATTTGAGACTTGAAGGGAAACAAGCCATGCAGTTGTTTGTGAGAAGAGCACACCAGGCAGGATATGTGCACACCAGGAAGATGGACTGCTGAGGCCACAGCCGCCCCATCTCCTGCAGAGTGGGGAGCCACACCAGGAGGATGTGAGGACCTGAGGTTGGGGAGAAGGGTCAGGCAGCAAGGATTGAAAGATGTGGTACAGGATTTGCCTTTGTTCCCCATGGGGAGCCTTGGATAGCTTCAAACAGAAGAGTGACAGAAGCTGACTCTTAGCATTGCAAGGCCATTCCAGCCACTGTCCTGGTAACTGACTTACAAGGGCCTGAGTGGATGGCATGAAACTTAGGAGGCAACTGTGGCATCCAAGTGAGGTCCAAGGGTGACACAGAGCAAAGGGAAACTCAAATTCTGCCCGGTTTTGAAGCTAATTGAAAAGTATCCCATCACACTGGGTCTGACCCAAGAAGAGTGAAAGGTGAGGGTTTGGCCCAAATGAATAGGAAAACAGTCGCCACCAAGACGATGAGGCCGTGAGATATACAAAGGGAAACATCTGGAGCCCAGGTTTCACATCACATTTGCGATGCACCATATGCATCCTCCACATTAAAGGCAGAGTGGGAAGTCACAGGGAAAATCTGCCATTCAGCATAGCTGTCAGGCTCCAACTTTGCATTTGCAAGGTGCGGCTCCATGGAGGAGAGCCAACGCCATGGGCTGACGTGCTCACCTAAGGAATGAGCATGGAGATGAAGAAAATGGTGTTGACCAGAAGCAAACCCTACTGAGCGATCAGTGAGACGAGGAGTGGTCCATCCCGCTGGCCTGAATGGCATGGAAGCCATCGATAGCTTTGCTAGACATTTTGGATGAAGTTATACAGTCTTGGTCTCATTTTAGTAGGTTGAAAGCACAACAGGAGGATTGAGTTCAGATAGGCAAATACAGGCTCATTCTTAGGAATTTTTCAATAAATGAATGGAATATGAAGAGATTTGAGATAAGGAATATATTGATTTATTTTGTTTGTTTTTTTAAATGAGAACATAATGCATTTGCATGCTAAATTGGAGTTACTCATGTTGGGGGTAACAATTGATGATGCAGGAGGAGGAACAAAATAAGTGAAGTGTCTTAAAGAGAAGATAAAAGAGGGGTTTCATAAATAAGTCAAATGCTTGACCTTGGCTAAGATCACTGCTTTCATTTCATAGTGATGAGGAGGTAAACAGCGCTCACGATACACAATTGAGGTATGGAGGTAGGTGTGTGTGTGTGTGTGCACGTGTGCCACTTTTTCCTCAATGGAACAAAATATCCAATACTCACAACTTAAAGGAGCAGAGGTTTATCTTGGCTCATGACTGTAGTCTGTGGTCATCTGGCTCCGAGGCAGAAACAGGAGGGCAGAGGGGCCCAGGGAGCCAAAGTTTTCAAACTGTGGAAGCCAGCAAGCAGAGAGAGAAGAAAGCAGCTGGGAGGGAGAGAAGGAAACCCTGCCACGCACTCCCCAGACCTCACCTCTAGCCATCCCCCTCCTAACAAGTCAGCTGTCCATCTCATCAACGGATGAATCACTAGGAAGCATCACATAGTCACCTTCCAAAAGTCCCACCTTTGAACCTCTAAGAATTTGAGGGGATATTTTCCATTTAAACCATAATGATGTGTCGGCTCCTACTGTATGTGGACTGTCTCTTCTATGTTTTCTCAGTAGAAGGGCAAACATTCTGCATGAGCTAGTGGAAATTTGAAGTTCTGAGAGTGCATAGTATATATGCATAGAGAAGAGGGAGAAAATAAGTCAACCAGGGAAATGTAATCAGTGCAAGGCAAGACTCCTGGTCCATGTGAGATGAGCACCGATGAATTTAGAGTGAGATCAGCCTGTGTGGCTTTGCCCCCTGCCCATTTGAACTGAGCTGCTAGATTTAGGTATAGGGTAAAGGGAGAGTTTTGTTTTACCATCATTTTGGTTTTATCAAAAATACAAAAAGGAGATGAGAGGGTGAAGAGAAACAGGAAGTGGATGGATGTGATTAGTGGTAGAACTAAACTGAGATCTTAGGATAGGGAAGGAGTGAAGATGGGGCTAGAGCACAAGGAAGGAGGGACACTGATGTCATGGCATCACAGGACAGCATTTGGAGGTGGAGGAAGAGGAAGACACTAGACACCAAAATTGTAAAGAGTGTGCCATCACTACAATAATGACATTTAAGGAATGACCATGGCACAAGCAACTGTAAGCGGAGAGGCTTACTGGAGGAGAGACGTTCTAGGGAATTAAGCCTGGAGTACTGGAATGACCACCTTGCAAAATATTCATCACTAGGAATTTTGAAAGCAATGTTAGAGAAGACAAGGACAGTGACCAGCAGCAAAGGAGTAAGGGGGAGTGACCAAGGCCCTGCATTCAACGTCCAGCTCGGCGTAGCACTGGCATAGACTGATAGCATGAGATTGAAAGTTGAGGGTTTACAGAAAAGCAAAAATGGTGTGGAGTGTGCAGTAATAAAAACCAGAAAGGGTATTCCCAGCTGTAGGGCAAAAGGGTGCAAAGTAGGAGAGGAAAAGTGTCTCCTAAAAGGATGCTGGAGAAAGAAAGGTTTGCAGGGAAGACTGGAGTTTCCAATGAAAGGAGCACGGGGAGGCCCCTTGCAGAGAGGAGGTGGCACAGATGGAGAGGGACTGAGGTGCTCCAGGATGTGCAGAAGCAGGGCTTTGGGAACTGGGGGAGACGGATGGGAGCTCAACATGACACACAGACTGAATGGGTGGTCAAGTCCCCACAGGCAACCTAAAGACAAAGAGGATCTGGGCTGGCTTACATTCACCGTCGGATAATTCTTCACATTTTGCAATAATTTACACAAATAGAGTTACTAAATCCTGCAAATGGCTTTGCATGAGCCTTCCTTCCACTTTTATTTTAGCTTTTAAAAGGACCTGAAAGCAGCCATGTGACAAAAGTACCCCTCTGGTAGGGCACATTGCTGACAGGTGTAGCTGTGAACAGATGGGTGAGACTGCATGCAGGGAATCTCTGAGCCTTCTGGTGAATTTTGCTGTGAGCCTAAAACTTCTCTTAAGAATAAGGTCTACTAAAAGTAAAAAGATCCTGAGTCCCAGATATCAAGGCAGCACCCTGCTTGACCTTTTGCATATGTAATTGAATGGAATTGCACATCTTTTATGGAATCTTCCTCCCACCACCATTCATAAAACCGTCATAATTCTCTGGCATATGAGTCTCAAAGAAGTGAATTTGCCCTCCCTCATTACACTGACCCAGGCTTCTAGCATACTCATCTGGGTCATATTTCACATGAGATATAATAAACTTTTTGAGTAGACTGTGTTTATTTCATTTCTGAAACCCCCACAGCATTTGACCCAACACCATATTTAGGGGACTTGAGTAGGCACCATGGACAGCCGAGAACAAGAACATGTGCACTTTTATGTAGCAAGGATAGAGGCAAATAAATGCACTACAGGTCAAGAAGACAAACGGGTAGAAAACCAGGGAGACCACAGAGGCAGGGCAGGGTAATAATCTGTGTGTTCCTCAAAATTGGACAGTAAGACTGAGCTGTGATGCCAAGAAATAGGCTAAAATATTAGGGTAAGTGTGTCACAAAAGTCACTTTACTTTCACTGAAAGGTTTCCCTATTTCTTCAGAAACATAAACTTTCCCTCAACCAATAGACCTATAAAGTCAAGTGATTTACACTGGTTGGAGCTCGGCTGAGACTGACTTAACAATTCATGATGCTCTGAAATTATGTAGCTCCTCCCACATCATGGAAATGATTCTTTAGAAAATAGCACACGATCTTCTCAGTTATTACCAGTTAAAACACCTTGACTCAAACAAGCAAATTATATAATTCACCATTGATCTTTATGGGTCTATTTTGTCTTCAAATATGTGGCTGTAAAAGAAAAACTAAAGTATATTAGAGTTGATTGCTTGAAAACAAACATATCTGTAATCCTTTACTAGTTAACTAGTTTTTTAAAAACTAGGTGTTTACACTAGCAATGATGTGAGAAGATTGCATGCTATTTTCTGAAGAATTTTTTCCATGATGTAGGAGGAGCCACATAAATTCAAAAAAGAAAAATAAGATTTCATGGAGCAGCTGCCTGCCCCCCATCTACCTTTCGTCCTGCAGAACACAGAAATGTAAAGCTGGGTGGTGAGGATAGAGGGAAGATCTCATGGGATAGAGGGAAGATCTCATGGAACGCTAAGATTCCCATTTTTCCTTTACCTCTTCCTTTCCATATCAGTGTATGTGCAGTGTCTCCCAGAGCAAAGCAAAGCTAGCCAAGGTCAGATTTTAATCAATGAGAAGATGGCAGAGGCCAGGCAGAGCGTCCAAGATGAATAAGATCTTACCACACAAAAGCCTCTTTCTGCCTAGAGCATATGAAGATTTCTTCTCTATTTCCTCAGTGACATGAAAATTGGAACTATGTTTCTTAAAGAAAAAAACAAAAGAGACTAAAGTTTAATTATACAGTTTTATTTCCCTTGCAGCTGTGGTCCTTTAGCTGGTGAGCCGTGGCAAAGTCCCTGGCAATCTTTGACCCTCCTTCCCATGCAGCCCCGTGCAAACTGGTAATTATCGTCAATTACAGGCCACTGACTGTGGGAAAGAGACATTTTCTTTTCCTTTGGCAGAGGCCTATGAATTAACTTTATGGTTGAACTATAACTCTTCAGTTTCTGCATCTAAAGACACTGAAAAGTTCAGGACACAGGGTTGTCTTTAATACTGTGATAAGTTGCTAAGAACTGTGCTGTTTCCAAGCTCAATCTTGCTATAGGAGGTTATTTTTTTGTCAATAGGTAGGCGGATTTTTACATGTTCTTGGGCTTCAAGAGCATGCAAAATTCCTCTCTGAACTTTCCTTGACAGCGATAACTGTAAGAGTAGATTGACCTTAATGTATGAAGTTAGTGTATTACAATATTTAAACCTCTCAATAAGCTTTTAAAGTAGATAAGGATATTCATCCTCTTAATATCAGAAGACATGGAAGCAAGAGTAGCTACTCATGGTTACACAGTTAAGAAGCGCTGGCCCAAGGAATTGTACACCAGGGCTCCAGCTTAAAGTTCATTCTCTTAACCAATATGCTAAGCTGCCTTATTGCCTGTTGGGATCTCTATGGAACTATAAAACACTCCTGGGAAAAGGGCTATTGTAGAAAAAAGTACAAACAGGTAGAGACGGCAATTACTAGCCTACAGAACAGCCCATGGGGATCAATAAATTCGTTCTGACTGCCTTTTCTCTCACTTAGGTTTAAGAAGAATGTGACTTTCCACCAAGGATGTTGTGATTTATCAGATTCTTGTCCCACAGCCATTGCAAGGTGATGAAGAGATGGTAAATGGCGCAGACCCTGTGGCTTAGTTCTAAGTGCCTCAGAATCTTATCCTCAGTGACTCTCTGGCCAGAGCAGCAAAGTGGATGCTGGGGCTCTGGGTGAAGCATGAAGCAAAGAGCACTGAAGAGGTATTTTGGTCACAATCTTCCAGGTTTCTGGGGTCAGCTCTAGCCTGTGTTTGATAGGAAAGAACAGTCTCCTAAATAGTTAAGGATATTTAGGGCATCCCAAGTCCACAAAAGCTCATACTTGTTCCATGGGAAACCTGACTCTTAATTTGCAGAACCAAGTGAGAAATGAAAATGCCAGGCCCATTTTTGAATAAAGATGAAGATCTCAAGGCAGAGAGAGGAGGCTCGATGAAGCACAAAGCCCTTCTGAGCTCAGAGCCTCGCCCAGGTGGTGTCCCTCTGACCACCCCTCTCCGTGGACGAGCTGCTCGCCTGGAGTAGCGGACCCAACATGCTCCAACTAAGGCAAAAAAAAAAAAAGCTTTTTCTGAGATCTTGCCTGTTCCCACATTCCAATAACACAAATGGATCCTGCTCCCCATGAACCTGATGTCTCCAAGAATTGAGATCATAGACATGTTCTTCATCCCTTCAAAGCCTCTGCCTCATCAAGTCAGCCTGACTATTCCAAGCCCGACACAGAGCTGAGATGGACCGGCAGCCCCCTGCTTCCCCAGGCTCACGCCTGGCCCATCCACATCCACGACATGTTGAAAAAGAGAACAGCCCAACCCTCCCTCAATTTCATCACTCCCTTGCTTTTCTCTGAGACCTCATAAAAATCTGTTTTCCAAACAGGTATGGAAAACCTGGCCTCATGATTATTCCTTTGCTCACAGAAGACTGAAGGATTGAGATAGCTCTATCAGTGATCTTTCAATCTTGCACTCTGCCAGAAATAAACTCTGTAAAGGTCACTTCTGGAAATACACTTTAACGCACAGAAAATTGTGTGATCGTTTACTGTATCTTCATTTTAATCTTTTTTCTGATTTTTTTTTTCTGTAAAAGAAGAGCTTTCCCAAGTTTTCTTATTTGGGGTGATATTCTTAGTCACCTTTCCCTTTTCTTCTTCTCCCCCCCCCCTTTTAGCTACTCTTCTGTAGGAAAGTTTATCTTTTATTAGCTTTTAGGCTTCACCTCATCAAGCACTGTCAGCACCCTTTGGGGCACGGTGAACTTTTATTCCAGCAGTGTCTCCCCCTCCTGAGCCCTTATTGCCATCATTTCTTTGAAAGGCTGTCCCCAGCTCTGCATCTGAAGCTTACACTTGCACAGAACCTTTGAATCCCACAGCAAAATATACAACCAGTGGTATTACTGTTCCAGTCTCATATTTATGGGTTTAATTAGCTGGGTTAGATGTATAGCGGAGAAACTTTGGCCATAAAGGAGAATTTGTTGAGAATTATTTAAATTCTTTTTAGTAACATACCTGAATATTCTCATTATTAAATAATTAAATATGTTACTAGTAGAATAATTTTTAAAACCCCACACTCATTATTTGTACAGATATGCATGAAGAATAAAGTATATATGTATATTATATATTTCTCTACAACTTTACAGCTGATTTATATTGGGGAGCTAAATATCAACAGCATATTGATATTTTCCTTAGTAAAGGATTGCTATTTGGATAAGAAAATTCATTTAAAAATCACATTAAAATCACACTCAGAAATGTTATTGTATATATTGTGAAGAATTTAAATGTTATTTTAATTAAATAAATTAATAACATAGATTAAACTTTTATGGTATTACCCTGAGTGCAACACTAGGGTTTGAAGCTTATTAACAGGGAAATACAAAAAAGTGGAAAGATCTGAAAGGTTCATTTTCTTTGTTGCTCTCCAACTAATAGTTGTAAAATAAACTTCATGCTTTTGCCAGCTGAAACTCTCACGGAAGAGTAAGCAATCCAAACTCCAAACTCTTGATGTGGTCACATATCTTTTGCCAAGTCTCTTTTTCATGCTCTGCAAACAAACATTTATGCCAATTAAGCCAAATAAATAAGAGAGGAGTGTGCCATGACCTAGTACCATTTTCTCATTAGTTCTAGGAAATGACTCTGGACTTCTTCCCGGGATTACACCAGGGATGAAATGGCATCTTCTTCCAAATGACTCAGGTAAAAGTGCAGGCTCACTTTCATCTTGGACTCCAGACTCTTTGAATGGAGACCACACCCAGCAGTGCCCTTTGAGACAGAAGATGCCTTTATTCATAATGTCATCCATTAGAGAAAGGTTTGCAGAAAGGTCAGCTTTCCCCAGCGTGAAGAAAATGCTGACAATTCATCTAAAACCACTTTTTTCTTCTTAGAACTATATTTCTTTTCAGATTTGTTGTGATAATTTCCCAAGAAATAGATTTGAAATACCAAATAAGAGGCTAAAGGTTATGCTCACAATCCAATGACTTGTATTCAAATGTATTTCACTGAAAAGTAAAGTAGTTTTGAAGTATAGTGGAGAAAACCATTGAACAAGGTAGAGATGAATGTTCTTTGCCCATTCAGTCTGAATCAGTCCAAATTCAAGCCAAAAAAAGAGAAAAAAGAAAAACACTTAACAGGTGAATTACAGAAAATATAATAGAAGAACTATTTTCCAAGATGTGATCAGAATAAGAGAACCAATAAGGTGCCACAAAGCACAGTAACTAAGAACAATGAAGGAGCCTCTAGGTTTCTAATGAAAGAATAGTAGAACCAGAACCCAGAAAAGCTCTAGTAATAGATAGTTGGGCTGGGTCGTGTTTTGAGTTGTGAAGTGGTCTCAACTCTTGTGTTTTCAAGAGATTTGTGAAGTCTACAAACAGGATGCAGAGACAAAGAATAAAGGGTTTAAGATTAAGCAACTTGGAAGGCAGTCTGAGAACAGCACCCTTGGGAGACCTGCAAGCTGGCAGGGCCTATAGGAGGCATCTGCCCCTAGGTCTAGGGTAGGACTTGCGGCATCAGAAATTGAGGAGGGGTGGGAGTGGGGCTCTATGAATGATGGTGCTCCAGCCAGTCACCTATGAGCCTCACCCTTCATAGCAGGAAGGGGAAATTTGACCTTATGGGCCTCGTCAGAACCAACATGGCGCTCAAAACTCATGAAGGGAGTCAAAACCACAAAGCAAATGGATGCCAGTGAAGGCTAATTGGGCCGACAAGACCAACCACATTTGAGCCCCAGGCTTGGACCCCAAGGAGTGACTGTGTGGAATCAGGTGTCAGACTAAGTAGGAGGGAAGTTTGCAAGGGGGCGTGAGCTGCTCTTCTCAGGAAGCTTGGAGACCAAACTCAGCAATCTGTACCAGGGCCCTTCTTAGTCTTCTCCTCTGCTCTGCTGTGGTCTCACAGATCCAGGTCATTTCCAGCTAACACCTGCTCTGTCAGCGGTAACTTTGGGTCCTCACTCTCAGCACTTGGATCACCAGGAAAGGAACGCAGCCACTGGTGCACTGTGACTGGCGGGGAGAATAAGAACCCTTACACTCTTTCTTCTTTCTTTTTCTGGTTCCTCCCACTGAATGCTCCAAAGGAGAGGAGAGAGTGAACCATGTAGCAGGTACTGCACCTTCTGACCACGAAGAGGGCACTGAAGACCGAACCATGGCAGAGTGAAACAAAACCAGCATTTCCACACACATACTTTTTTCCTCAGCATTTTTGACAGCTTTTTAATCGAAGTGTAGAAAGAGAGCTCTGTTGAGAAGAGAACAGTTTGAAGAAAAATAAATTTTCAATAGAAACATACATTAAAAATTTAAGCTGTTCCCTGTATATAAATGAAATCATGATGGTAATAATCACATTATCTTTTTTCCCATTTACAAAGCTGACACTGAGACATTCTTTGATAATTATAAATGCTACCATCTTTATTTTACCCTTCTGGCCTATTAATTATGTATTCTTGCTTCTTAGAAATATTGACGGAAGCCATCCCTATACCAAAGAACCAGCCTACAACTTTGATTCACTCATAATTCCTAGCTATAATACTCGAAAATGATCAATGCAACTGACGATATTTTTTGTCTTTGTACCCTCAAGTGCCACAGTGATGAAAATAGAAAATAACTGTAAAGATCTTTCTGCAGGACATTCGCATGTTAGAGATCTAAACCTAAGAAATGCATTAAATTCCTGTCAGAATCTTCAAGAAGATCACGTCACCTTTATAAACTTTCAAGAAGTTTATTGCTTTCCACAGGGCATAATATTGTGGTGTTGAAGACAGGCACTTAGTACATAGTTCCCTTTTTTCAAAATAGTTGAAATTAAGATAAAAATCAAAACAATTGAGTAATCAATATACTACAAAATCAAATCAGCTCTACAGGGGAACAAAGCTTACTTTTGCAATTTTTACATGCCCTACCATCTCTTTAAATGATGCTAATTTAATATACATCCCTCTGAAAAAAGATCATATCAACATGTTCCATGGCCTGAGGAGGAAGCGTCTCCAGCTACAAAGACTAAACTTAAATTGTCAAACCCACTGATAATGCATGGATAAGTCAGCTCTGGGCTTACTAAGCAGGATAGAAAAAGCAAGATTTAAAAAGACAGCAATCAAAAATTCTCTTTCCCTGAAATTGAACAGATATTAACACTACTAATGCCAATTTAAGATTACCTGTGGTGATTTCTATAATGATCATTATCTTACATAGAATATATCTGCTTATGTGAATCAACGAAAGGTTAACCTCTTTTATTTCTACCTGGTGTTCTGATAAATCTAGAATAGCTTTAAAATCAGTGCATTTTTTTTTCAAAAATGTGTTTCCAGTATGTGGTGCATTACAGGCACATATCATCATTCAATTTTAGACTTTTATTTATACTATTGTAGCATTGACTCTTTTATGGTGTAGCTCCAAAATGAAGATAATAAGCAGCTAAGTAGCCCTCAAAGTTGAATCATCTGTGACCCCAAGCTACCCCTTCATCTTCACCCAATAATACACTTTGCATCACTAGTATTCTAGTCACATAAATCCAGTCGAATCTCACCCTTTGTAAATGCTTGAGACTGACTTCTGCCAATTAGCATAATGCTTTGAGATTCAGCCATATCACTGATTGGCTTTGCTTTTATTGTTTTTAATTGCTGAGTTGCATTTCCTTACACAGACAAACCATGTTTTATATGCCCATTAACCCTTTGAAAGAGACATTCATTTCAATGTGATTATGGATAGAGATTGCTGTAGACATCCTGGAAAGGTTTTGTTTTGGTGACCATAAATTTTTATTTCCCTTAATAGGTAAGAGTAGTATTGTTGGGCCACATAGCTAATGAAGGCTTTAGCAACTACTGAACTGTCTTCCAGGGCGACTCTACCACTTCCTTGTGATTTTTGCAATCAATATTTGTTTTCCCAACATCCTTTCCAACATTTGTTATGGTCATAAATTTTTCCATTACTCATTCTAATAGATATGCTTTATATATTATCATGGTTGAAATTTGTGTTCTGTGTACAAATAACATTCCTTATAGAAAATAAAAATTTGATTACATCAGTGAAATCATTCATGCTAATGATTTCTCCCTAAGGAGATTATATGACTATAATTTTAGAATAATTACAGAATTTTTCTTTTATCCTGGTGAGTTTATGTTGATTGCCTCTTGTAGAAACTGTGTCTCATCCATGTACATGTCAAATGTGTGAGCCTAGAGTTGTGTATGGTACCTTCCTATGCTTTAACGTAATATCTTACACTGTAATGTCTCACAGCTACTGTGGCCACACTTCTTTCACCGCTGATAATAGTAATCTGTGTCTCTTTTTTCCAAAGTCCTTTTGGAGGCTTATCGATTATATTGATATCTGCAAAGAATTATCTTTTGGTTTCATTATTTCTAGCTAATGTATATGTTTTAAATTCCATTGCTCACTTCTCTTTTTTTATTTTCATTCCTCTACTAAATCTGAATTAATTTTGCTCTTACTTTCCTCCATTACCCTAAAGTAGAAATTTATACTATTGATTTGGAAGCTTCTTTTGTATTACAATTCTTTAATACTATAATATTCTCTGTTTTGGGATGTTTTAGTTGCTTCCCACAAGTTTTAATACATTGAATTTTATTTCTGTGTAGTTCAGAATATTTTGTCTCAAGATTTCCTCTGTAACTCAACAAATTATGAAAATTTGTTGACTTCTTTCCTGAAGACTATTTTCCTGTAATCTTTCCATCATTTTTAAATTTTAAATCCATCATAATCAAAGGACATTTTTATTTGTATTTTTTAAAATTGTAATGGATTTTTTCTGATAGATGATATGGTCTACCTTTTGAAAAGTATCAATGTTCTAAATGTATGGTGGTTTTTATAACACTTTCTGTTTACAATGACAAGGAAAGCATCAAATGGTTTTCCAAAAAATTTTTCTCATTCCTAATTGGTGACATGCTTCATATAATAAGAAATTTTCACTTTTTTTAAAGGGCTGGTTTTATTTTGAAGTGGAAAAGCATAGCAGAAGTAGAACTTCAGTACAAATAGTCTGGATGTCAATAATATTTCTTCTGAAAATAATTTCAATTTGCTTCCACTTGCAATAAAATATCATAAAATAAAATGTGAATTGTGATTTAAATGTAAGATTACTTCGATCTTAAGAGAACTTAAAGCAATGATGTTAGCATTGGAAACCTGAATGACTTTGTTTTAAGGTAAATATTGGACAATTCATATTTGGATATATCCATGTAAAACAAAATATGCATATAATGTCAAGCAAGTTATTATAATATAAACATTAAATTCTTCATTTTTAGCAGATTGGTCTTCAGATTTCAAGATATAAAATATTTTCAAGTAAGTCAACTATAGGTCTTTCAGGATATGCTCAGAATTATTTTGACAACTATACAAATTGCCTTTTCCCCTAATTTTCTGTCCTGCCAGAAATAAGTAAACCCTTACTAAATCTGAATCTTTAGGATAATAAAAAGAAAATCCAGACGACAACTAGCCAGCCTTCCTGGTAAGCTGTGCAACGGGTTCCAGGAAGAGACCAATCAGTACCTCCTGAGAACCCACCATGCTGGGTCTGGGAGGATCCAACAAGAAGACAACTAGCCAACCTTCCTGCTAAGTGATGCAATGAATTCCAGGGAGAGAAAAGTCAGCACCTTCAGTGAGCCTACTGTTGGGTGGGCTGAGAATCAACTCCCCACCCTGTAAACAACCCACTGGTTTGGAGGACAAGCTAAGTTATAGCAACTAAGATACATAAAGCAACTAAATGCTTGTATTGTTTGGTTGATTTGTCAGGCCTGGGGCCAGCAGTCTGAGCATCTCTTGGGAGGATGACAGTATGCAATATAGCAAATACAGGGGATTTCCTTCTTTCTTGTCTTTGAGGCCCAATATTGTTCTCACAGTTTTGCTTTATTCTGATTAATTGTTTTGTTTTATTCAATATTCTGTTTTGATGGTTTTATTCTGTTTTGTTTTTGGCTTGATTTTCCTACACCTGATGGAATGGACAACTATGGTGACGATAACAAGATATACTATGTAGCAGCTGTTTTCCTAGTATCCTGCTTTGAAATTCTGTACCATTTTCACTGCTTTGTTTTGATTGGCTTTGTTCTGTTTTGTTTTGTTGGATTTTACTATCTTTAAAATAAAATTTTTAAAAATGCAATAGAGAAAATCCCACACAATTCTTTTAACAGGTTTTATTCATCTCTTTATGAATTATTTTAGATTTCTAGCAGATGGTATTCTCTTCAAACCACTGCAGCTAAAATGTTAAATCACCTTACTATCTCTAAAGGAGTTAGAAGAATTATGATTTTAGTTTTGTTCCCAGGTTTTTGAAGAACATGAACCTACTTTATTTCTTTTCTCATCACAATTCTAGATTATTAGAGATAATTTATTGTAGATTAAAAACTTAAAGCAGTCTTTCATCTTGGATTGCTTTATAAGATGAATAAGTATTCAGTTTAACATATATTGAAGAAAAGTAAATAAATATATTTACATTTTGAATATTTGTAATTAATTACAGTCAATTGAAGAGTCAGTACTTTCAATTAGACTTAATGCAAGTTGCTTCCATTGTGAATAATACACTTCAGGATTGGCGGATAAAGCAGATCAAGAAGACATTGAAAGTACATGTGAAAAAGAAAAGGTAGATAAAGAGACTCCCAACTTTCTGCCTGTTTTTACTCTCAGTGAGCAGAAAATAGAAAATCCTCACATTTGTACCTTTACAGTTGCAAAGAAGTAAGCAGAAAAATTCAGAGTACATTTTTTTCTTGACATCCCAGGTGTTGAATGAGTTAGTTTGTCAACTGCATAGGCATCAATTTCAATACCAAGTCTTTTAGTTTTATGATCTTGGGTAAATGTGAGGCTTAGATTACCCTATCAAAAGTGAGTCTAATAATATTTACCTCCACTGGCTATTAAGCTGGCTGAAAGGAAGTGGAAAACACTAGTGCAGAGTCTGGAATGGAGAAAATACTTTTAAAGCATAAAATTAATTCATAACAGTTGTGTTTTGTTTAACCAAACTCCTCACCTCTTTTATCTCATTATGGCTGTAATAAATGCCATGATAATTTGGATCTAGGCTCTTCTAAAAGAAAATATCAACATTCCAAAGTAAAGGAAGTAACTTCAAGAATAATGAGGGAGAAAGAAACAGAGACAGAGACAGAGACAGAGACAGAGACGGAGAACTCATAAGCACTACCCTGACTCAGCAACAAGTTCCATATCAAACTTGGCACGATCTGCTCTTCAGTTTAACATAACAGCATTGAGGAAATGGCTCTGCAAAGCATCAAGATGTTATTAATCTTTCTATTAAACCATATGCAGTACATATTTACTTGTGTAAATTAAACAAATTCATGAACTGACCAGATTATAAAATGGCCAAGAAGTAAAGGGGTTATATGTAGTTAAGCAATCTCTTGTCCTTTCTTTGTATTCTAGTACAAAAGTTTGTAGAAGTATGGGTGAGAGCAAATGAAATTATTTTTTCAAATGTGCATAGCTCAGTAACTTAACTGTCATCAGTATATTAATTGATCAGTCCCACAATGGAGTGCTACATTTAAGTGTCCCTGTTTGAAAGACAGAAATCATATTAGAAGTGTCAGATAATTTTAAAACCTTACTTTGGGTGTTATTCACGTCATCATTATTGTTTATGGTAGTTATATGAGTAGCGGTGTCTTTATAGCTGATGGAACTCTGATTTTATGGCATGCCATTTACCTGAAGCCACGCAGCCTATGCAACTGTACTGCTACCCAGCAAAAAGAGGGACCTCTAGTGCCAACTCTTCTGAACTATGCTCTTGGTTGGTCTCTGAATTACCTTCATCCTCACACAGCTTGCATTGTTCTTGTGAAACTCGCAGTGAGCCTTTTAATATACTGCCTCCAGATGAGTTTTTAATTCAGGAACAAATTAAGTAAGAAAATGCCTTCTCCTATAGGTAGCGCAGTGTTATCTATAAACACCCCAGTCTGGCTGCCCTGGCTTTGGGCCCTTGGGGTTGTGGATAATACTGTTTCTCATAGCGACTACCTCTTGACTGGCATTCTTGCTAGTGAAAGTCAAGGATAACAGTCTCTCTGGACCTCTTTTATCCCATCATGAACACCTTATGTGGCCGAATCAGTTGCGATTTTGTCCTCTTTCAAACGACACAGACACAGCAAAGAAATGGCTATCTCGACGAGTATAGCAAACCAGACGAAAAGCACAGGGCAAGTCACCCACATCACTTGCAGAAAATGGCAAAAGCTTCAAACACACTCATAAACCATTGCCCAAGAGGATTCTGTCAAGCTTTTGTTCAACCAATGCCATCTGTGAACACGATGGTCTGTTCTTCAAATTAATTGATTCCCCTTTATTCAACATGCATTCAAGGAGTATTTACTGGGGCCCACTGTGTGTCAAACACTTCACTGGACACTACTCTTCTCCTTTAGTCATCCTTGAACCAAAGAGAATATTTCCAGTCTAAGTGTATTGAGAAGAAAAATCCTCATTTAAATGCAAGAAATGAAAAATGTACTTAATAACTTTGCTATCTTTGGCTGAATGTTTTTACGTGACATTGTGTTCACATTCTTCTCTGGGCAAAGACTTCCAAGATACATCTACAGCAGGATGCCCAGGCTGCCCAGCAGGAAGACAGATACAGTCACACCCTGCTACTCTTCACGCTTTGCTGCTTCCCTCTCCAGCCTGTGTGCGTTCAAGAGAGATGTCCAATGACCTTTCTGCTTTACAAAGGGAAGTGATAGCCATGAGTGTTTTCCAGGTGCTTTGCTTTAGAGAAGTTCAGCTACAAACTGGGTGTTCCTGAAAGTTGTTTCCACTCAAACCCTGAGTATTGCAAGTAAGGAGATGGACGAAGCATAATTCTTACTGTAGCACTTTGAAGCAAATGGTTCCGCTAAATAGAAATATATTACTGGAAGGCTGGAAGAGTGATGATACACCTGACCCTTCATCTCTGCTCTTAAAGGTCATTTTGGTTAAATGTAGACAAATTGTGGAGCAAAGCACCTGTGCTTGCTGTTTTACACTTATATCTCCCCTCAAACCTCATTATGCTAATGTAATGACTTATTTGACAGAGTAGTTTCATCCATAATCTTGGAAATACATAATGAATTTAATTTCCAAGGTTATATTTTCAGAAAACTATTAATGTCTCTTTCAAAGTCATTGAGACTGAATTATGTTTCAGCAAAATATTAAGTACATTAAAGGTCCCTTTTAGATTTGACGAAAGCCAATTGGCAATCCAATTGCAATTATTCAACAGCTTTGGGCTCAGAATTGTTAAACTTATTATAAATTATCCATGCAAGCCATTATCTTGAAAAGTTAAACCTCTCTGCTACATTCAAACTTCATCAGAGACTGTCACCAAAATAACTCTGGATATTTTTAATTCTCAGAGCTTTTCATTTTTAAATGTTCATTAGATAATGATCCTTCAGTATTCAGGAAATCTTATCTGAATTAAATAAGATTGCCTCTTGTTAAAAAGTGCCTTTTCTAATTCTAATAAAATACAAAAATTTGCCTATACCATCTCCATTTTCTGCCTGAAAATGGGAACCAGAAGCATTTAAATTTATGTAGCTAACATTTAAAAATCACCAGATTATAATAATAATGAGCAGGCCTTATAATTAACACTAAAGTGTCTTCTGCCTAGAGATGGTTCTCACCAGGAATCTGTTTACAGCTTAAGACAGAGTACATTATCCTGGGGACCAGTCTGCTAGTTCCTTAGCAGACGTGTTGGGTGACTCTCAGCCAGCAGAGACCTCAGTGGGATCACCATGGGACCCACCCACCTGTGCGCAGAGATTTGGGTTACTCCCCTTGGAGTTATTCTGTTGTGCATGCTAAGAAGTGAAATACTCTGAACATGTCAAAATATGTGGCTAGCACGAGTGGAAATAAATGACATTAGACACACACGTGTGTGTCAGAGCTCTTTAATCTCTTTTGCAATTCCTAATACATGACAAATCTTAGGCTCCTTCCATGTAGAACATTATCTCCTAAAACAGCAATGTTGGTAGCACCCAGGAAACCACATGGGAGGGCATATAATAATCCCAATAGGACAAGAAATTTCGTTTGAGAACTGCAAAATAAATGGACACTCAGTGCACAGCATGCTTAGAAAAATCAGGCACTAGGAGTTAAAAAGAGAGACAGGGATAGAATTATGACAGTCAGTGTACCCCCAAGCCAGGAAAATGAGCAGAAAGCTACTGGAAAACAGAGAAATTTCCAAGTCAAAAGTTATGCACATTTTCTGAAAAGTAGGGATGACCAGTAAGAAACTGCAGCGGAGAGCGAAATCAGAATGAGGAGCCAGGCCTGTCACCAGAGGGCTCAAGGGCGATGCCAGGAGCATCGGGCTTGGGCTGAGGTGAGGATGTGGACGCAGAAGATGATATACTCTTTCTGAATGATATTTCAAATGCATGATTTCCCTTGCATCATGAAGAGTTGAAGCTGTATCTCTGCTCACCCAGATCCTGGAGAAAGGGTTACCACTGGCATCCGTGAGAGGTAGTGCCTTGAACGTCGGTGAGGCTGGGCACCATGTGTCCTGACTCAAGTGGCCGCCGTGCCCAGCTGAGTGAGAGACTAGGCAAACCTGCTCCCTTCTCCCCAGGGTGCTGGGCTGGCACACCCTCAGGCTCACTTGTTAGCACATGCAGTGCTCAGCACGTGGGAGAAGGGGTGAAGGGGAAATGACGGTCAACCCTCCCCCCTCACAGGAAGGCCCTGGAAGTTCTACAGTGACCCTCAGTCTCATCTCACTGGACACACCTCACTTGCAGGTCTCCTTGCTGGGCTGCACTGTGGGAACCTGAGCTCCTGACTGAAACTACTTGTTACTGTGCCTAAGCAAAAGCATTTACTTGGACTGGATGATTGGCACAGCCAGCACAGGCAGTTAAAACAGAGAAACAGGTAGAAATGAGATGGCCAGTCCCGCACAAAAGAGGAAAAATATTCAGGGTGTTTACAAATCTAAAAAGCCAGGTAATAGCATACCTTGTCATAGTTTCTGAATGAAAAACAAACAAAACAAACTATGATTATCTGAGAGGAAAGGGGTTTATTAGAAGGCATTGGGTAATTCCCAGAACCAACAGAAAGTCTGAAGAAAATGGCCAGGAGTTCAAAGAGGCTAAACAGTGCTGCATACATCAGATCATTTCTCAGTTTAAAAGTGACCACTGTGGGTGCTTTTACCAGGAGAAACTGATAGGCTAATGGAGAACCACCGCCATCCATGGAGCTGTGCTCAAAGTCTCTCTCAGTGTGACTTCTTCTGGGTTCCACCCTGCAGGGGAGCACAGACGGTTCAGTGTCCAAATGCGCTGAGCATGGATTGCACTGTATGTGTCGGGGTAACGGGCATTGTCAGCCCTCTTTCACCTTCCCTATTGTGTTTGAGAAGAAATCAGAATGTGTACCACACTACCCACAAATACATATGCAAAAGGATCAATAAATGGGAATTTTCCTTGCTTTAGTTTCAAAGGTATAATGAAAGTAATCCTAGTACCTACCATTCTTCATTGGGAAAAGTTTCTTCATAATTCAGCAGTAAATATTTGGTAATATTAAAAAATATGGCCAAAGTTATAATAAAGGCAGTACAATATAACGCCTCCCCTAATATTCTTTATGTAAAGGCACATACAGTTTAGTAAACAATCCACAAACTTCTCTCAAATGACTCTCCAAATAATTTTCCTCAACATTAATATGTCAACAGGGAATTTTAATTAACATGTCTCCTAAATATTTTCTACTTTTCCCAAATAATTTATGTAATTAAAGCCAGCAAATACAGAAATGCAGAAATATGACTAATACAAATCATCTAAATATAGTTCAAAAAGCATTCAAGGCACGTCGTGAGATAGACAGAAATAATGACTTAGTCGACGCTTCCTTCTGGAATTAGTCTGTCAAGTCCCCTTCCAGAGTGATGACTTAAACTTGAACGAAGGGAGAATCACTGAGGTAGAAAAATATGGTTGAGCCATTTGCCTGGCTGACAGAATTATGATTAAATGTGACATGCAGTAATCTGGAAATCAAAACTGCAAACTAGTTTGCACCAAAACAAATCTTTTGACTTTAGAAAGATCAACCTTGAAAACAAGTAAAGTCATATTGATGAAGTAAGCATGTACACTGATAAGAATAAAGTCATTTCAGCTTCAAAGGAAAAATGGTTTCTCTCCTAAGAGCTAAGAACCAGGGCAAGCATATGAAACATGACCTGCATCTGCGTTGTTCTCAGATGTGTGTGCTGAGGATTTGGACTCAACCAGCAAAGTGAAGAAGAAAAATTAAAATAAGAAGAATGAGTTCTATTTTTAAAAAAGACATAAAAGAATAAGAACTTATTTTGAGTTAAGAATGAGAAAAAGTAAAACCATGAATAGCTAATAAACAACCATTGAAATATATAAAACCTATCTCCCAGTGAAGTTGAATTCATTTTCTTTAAGAACAAAGGATCAATGAAAAAAGAAATTAAACCATTTTAAGTTAGAGTGGGAAATTAAGTTACTGAGGGTTGTAAATGAGAGTAGATGATGGATTATCATTCTCATTACCTTTGGGAAAAAGGGGTATTAAAATGATATCTTGGTGCAGTTTTGCACTTGAGGTACCTAAGATGACTTGAAAGAAAGACAAATGAGATAGAAGCATGTTTGGTAAAATGTTCCATACCATATCTAAATAAATTATCACTATACTATAGACTTTTCTAAAGTAGAAGAAGGAGCTATCAAAAAAGGAGAAGGAATTTTTTAATAGAAAGTGGAAATTGTATTTATTTACCTTCAAAAAAGCTTTTAGTAAAGAATATAAATTAGTAAAAATTCAGTAGCCAACTAACCTTATGATTTTTGTAAGAATTGTATATAAACCATTGTTCCTGGCTCCCAAAAGGTGACTCATAAACATATTAATAATAATAATGAATTAATAATAATAACAATAACAAATAGGCAATAGTAACATTAATAGGACACCAAAACTTTGAAAGATGGTAGCAAATGTGATTTAACAACGGAGAAATCTAGAAAGTGAGTTATGCTTTTGTCGTCCTACTGCATACTGCAACGTTTATGGTTAAGTCATTTAACTCCATCAAATCTTAGACTTTGTAGCTGTTAATTATGATCGTCAGCCTGATCGGATTAAGAGAGACCTAACAGAGAAGTAAAGCACTCTTCATGACGTGTCTGGGGGTTTCCGGAGGTGACCGGCAGCCAGGCCAGCAGACTGAGGGGAAGACCCCCTGATTTGGGCAGCAGCGTCCTACAGGCTGGCATGATGGACGGAAGTGCGGGAGAGAAGGAGGAAGTCAGAAAGCTCCTTTCCGCCTGAGTGGGTGCTCTTTTGCCCCTGGTGACACCAGACTGCAGTGACTTCAGGCCTCCGCGCGGATTCTCACGAGGGCCCTTCCGTCAGGCCGGAGCAGCACTGCAGCCTTCGCCTCGCTTCCAGCTTCTCGGACAGGCAGCTGCCAGCCCTCTGGCTCTCTAATGCGCAACAAATCCCTGCGCGTAATTTATATATCTATACGTTTTTCTATTGATTGTGCTCCTCTAGAGAACCCCAAGCAGAAAGACTTCTTGCTTGAGAAAGGTAGTGCAGGATCTATTCTTGCCACATTTTGCCGCTCAGCGCAGAGGCAGGCAGTCCCAGCGACAGCCACTCCCGCTTTGTCAGTGGTGCTGGACTATGCTTACTGAGCTGGCTTCTTGAGCAGCAAGGAACGAAGACTCACCTGCTCAATCTCTCACGGCCAGAGTTGTTTTAAGGATGCGTGAGGAAGACAGTATCCCACAGATATCCAAGCGTTGGGTAATAGTTTGGAGGCTAGCAGGTGTGTTGTGCAATTTTTAAAAAATATATTTATGACCATAAGACAGTTTTACCATCATGACGTCGTGAGGCTGGGGATTAGATCTGTCACAATGGAGAATCCTGCAGAGCTGCAGCAGGTGCTTTAGCCACGAGCACACTCGCGGTAGGGTGGCCTCATCCCAGACAGGGCAAGCAAACACTGAGGGGCAGAGTCGTTTGGTTTGCAACAGAAGATTGAGATGGAGCCTGAAAACTACTTTTGGAAATTTTATAGGTCTCTGTGCTGGGCCCAATCCAGGGATTTGGTTTCTTTGTTTTATTTTATTTTACTTTATTTTTTAAAATTTTTCTATCAGATTGAGACTCATACCTTACCAATGAATCCATTTCCCAACCACAGTTCTGGTCCATGAAGAGTAAGTGCAAAGCTTTCTTGTTAAGACATTCTAGGATTTTTTAATAATGTAAGAATCTATTACCCCAAGTGTACTTTCTAAATACAGTCTAGATCTAAGAATGAAGCCAAATTTAAGCTTCACATTCTCACCAGAAACTACTCTCTGAATGTACAGATCCTAGGCCCTTTGTGGGTGTCAGGGCCTCCAAATCTTTAGTAGTGACCACCAGGACTAACAAGTGTCATGCTGGGAACACTCTGTCCTCTTTGTCTTATGTCTCCTTATGTTTTTTCCTCTGCTTGGAGTGGATTTCTCACCATTGCACCCAGAAAATCACTCTTCATCCACCCCTTCTAACAGCTACATCTCCACCTCCTTCATGATATTTCTTTGCTCCTCCAGCACACAAACGTATTGTACTGCCTAGGCTGACCTCACATAGATTCACTCAATGGATTAAACTGTTTATTTGCCCCCTGGCCACAGCCCATGTTGTCAACATCAAAAATAATGTCTCTTAATTTTTCTGAATCACAATGGCTAATTCATAGTGCATACTTAGAAAAAATAACGGTTTGTTGCTTAGAGCATCCTGTGGAAATTTTTCTGTTCCTGGTTGAGGGTACTGCAGTCATGAATGATCATTCATCTATGTGTGGTTTCCTCTAATAATAATCAACAAATGATATCAGTAGCACAACAAAATAATTAAAGTTTGTGTGCTTACTATTACATGTCATTTTAAATGAAAATTATTGATTCACTCGTATTTTTTTAAAGTCATGCACATTAGAAAATTTCATGTATTTTGATACAGGATTTCACTGAATTGATGAGAAAATGAAATTGAGAAGATTAATCAATCAATGAGCATTTAGCACCTGCATTATACATGACACTGGTATATACAAATTGCAACATATGGTCCACAATTTCCAAATTTTATAGGTAACCAGGCCAACAAAATTTGAAATATTAGAGAGCATTAATAATAATATAATATGGCCCTAAATGCACCAAAGAAAATTAGCAAACAAAGAAATTCAGAATTTTTAAGAATGTAATGCTCTTTTTGAAAAAGCATGGGAGGTATAACTCAGTGTACTTATTATCCTGGTAGACACTTGGGCCTTAAACAAAATAGAAAACGCTATAGTTTTTCCAATAAATCAGGATTATGGACTCAAGAAAAAGCAAGGATCACTGCACTGAAAGAAAACATGTTCCCTTTTCTGATTGGATTGAAATTAAACAACTCTGCCAAGTCTGGTGGTGGCGTAAGGACTTGCAGTACAGCACGGGGCAGAGAAGCAGAGCTGAAGTACAGAATCTCCAGCGTGCACTGATGGGGCTGCTACCAGCCACAGAGCCCAGTGAGATGTCACAGCCACTCTCAGTGAAGGAATCAGTCACAGGAACCCGGACAGCATCCCACTTCTGGCGCCACACTGGTCTCCAGCTGAGTCCTCCAGAGAGACTGAGTGAATCACAACTGAGTAAAGTCTCAGGGTCCCTGAGTGGACCTAGACAGCGAGGCTGTGTTTGTGTCAGGCAGACAATTCCAGGAAATGAACTGACCAACAAAGAAGGTTTCCATGAGAACCATCTTGCTGCCAGGATTCCCTTTCAGTATGGTATATTTACTTTATATGTTGTAATTTCTTTCTGACTTTATCTTACCGATGGCTGTGAAGAGAACTTTTTCTCTTGTTTTGGTAACATCTGAGGAAACAGCATGGTGGGTGAAGGAAAACTTTAACCAAACTTTCTCCTCGTAAGTGTTGAGTGGCAACAGATTTCACAGTGTTTGATGCCTGGTCCTCGTGCTGGCAGTCCTGAGGATTTGTGAATAGTGCGGAGATCTCACTGGTCAGGAAGCTCTCCAAGGCACACAGCCCCAGATGCTTAATCTCAAAAAGTGGGACGACATGGTTTCCTGAAACAAAAAGAAAGTCCAAATCTCTGGATTAAAAGAAAATGCACACCTACTACTGTCACACTCAAATTTAACAATTTTAAGATTGCATCTTTAATTCCAAAATATAAGTCATTTTTTTATTTGTTTTTCTTTGCTTTAGTGATAGCTTTAGGAGGCAGTAAGAGTGGGGCAGGTGGGGTGCTGGTCTAGAGCTATGCATGTTGATAAATTTATCTGTACAAATCTGTAGAAAAACATAGAGGCATAGGACAGAATATTGAAGGAAAGAAGCCAATCATGAGGAAGGGTACACGGTGAGGCTGCACCTCCCAGACAACAAGACCGCGAGAGTGAACAGCACAGTGCCGAACTACAGGTAGTTACCTTATATCGTCATCTGTTTTCTGATGTTGTTATAAAAGAATGTGAGAAAATGTCATTTGTAGAAAGAAAGAAAGAAAGAAAGAAAGAAAGAAAGAAAGAAAGAAAAGAAAGAAAGAAAGAAAGAAAGAAAGAAAGAAAGAAAGAAAGAAAGACTTATTTTTCTCCTTTCTAGAGGCCAGTAGGTGCAATGCGAAGGTGCTGGCACCTGTGAGACTCTCCTGCCACATCCTAGCAAGGCAGAGGGTCCATTTGTTCACAGCGTGTGCGGGAGAGATGCAGGGCCAGGGCAGCAGCCTTCGTGTCTCACGGCAGTGGAGCCTTCCTCATCTGAACCCCTCTAACGCCCCCTTTCATACCACCACACTGCCAATTAAATTCCATCGTGAGTTCTGGAAGGGACTTTCAAACCCTTGTACAATAGTCTGCTTCACTCCATTGAGTGGTGTATCCACAATTGCGCAGTTGTGTTTGTGTTATACTACCATAAATATTTTAAAATTCTGTATCGGATCTTGCATTCACATTAGTCCAGCTTGATACATATCTGTCATTTTAAGTAACTCCCAATAAAGAAAGGTTTCCACATTGGCAGATGTTAAGTTGATACTGTTGAGGGTAGGAAAGTAGGATAGACTGAGAAGAAACGAAGTGGAATCTGAAACAATTGGAAATCTAATTAGCTCTGTGTTTTAATACAATTGGACATAATTACCCATGCCCTTAGATAAAAGGAATTATTCTCTTATAAGACAACTGACATTTTAAAATGCTAAATTTATATAAGAAAAAGATACAACTAATTTAGAATTCATATTTTTTGCTCACTTATTAAAATTGATTCCCCTGGCAAAGGAATGCAGATTCCTCTGAAACATTCTAGTCTGTGCTCTTTTTGACACCAATAGGAAGTGGATAGTTCCAAATGTCGACATGAGTACAGAGTCTGGGCCTCCCGAATGTCAAGGCAGCTGGAGACTTACCTGGGAATATCATGTCAGACTTATGTTAAAATATTTTATTTCTGATGCTTCAAAGAAAGCGATTCGGGTGTAGTGATGAAGGCAGAGATGAAACTTGGTGCTTGCCAAATTATTCACATCCCAGTTGGAGGGGCAACTCTGGGGCAGACCAGTGGATCAGGAGATAATGGTGAGGAAGAGTGCGAGATGACACCGGTGATCACGACTTCTCCTGAGGCCTTGTCACCTCACTTTTGGCCTGCTGCTATGTTCTGCCAGCCCACTGGATAGCTCTTGGGAAGTGATACATTCTGTGAGACCTATGAGGGCGGATTGGAGTCAGATTTTCCCAGGAGGTGTAGTGGACAGTCTGCAGCTGAGCTTGCCCAGTTCTGTGACTTAGCTCTCAGGGCCTATCAAAGAGAAGATCACTAACACATTCCTTAGGGAGCAATGCTGTCCAAGGTCATGCCAAGAAACTTCACTAGTTTGGAGACACCCATTGAAAGGGAAAATAACATTCCATGTACATGGTTAGGAATAAACTACAGAACTAATCTCTCTTTATGAGTTTTATAAAATAAATATTAAATGATCTGAAAAGAACCTTCCTACCTTCAGTTAGCCTCTGTTCTTGCTCTTATTGAATGATATATCAATTACAGAAATTGAGTAAGTCATATTATACAAAAAAAAAAAAAAAGAAAGAGAGAGAGAGATAGAACCAACTTCACACGTAAACTGGAAACCAGGCCATCAAAACTCTTCATGGTTCGGGGACTTTCCTCTCGTTTTTCCTGTATTTTTATCCTAACTGCTCAGTCTGCTCTCTCACCAGTTCTCACACTGTACTCAACCACTACACATGGCCAAACTTACTCAACCAGTAGATTTTTAAAAATTTGTAAATTCAAGAAAGAAGACAACACAAATCCTAAGCCAAAAGGAGGGCCACAAATTGCCTGTAGTCCAGAGAGATAGAATAAAATGTGCCAATGTTAGTTAACATTAATAGAACACATATTAAGATATAGATATGGTTAAGGCTGCATTCTAATTAGTTTCATTCACATCTTACATTGTTAAGAAAACCAAGGTGCAGAAAGTTCAGGTAACTTGACTAAAAACACACAATCTCTGTCTTTGTAGAGCCGGGTTTTAGGTAACATATTTGATCCTATAGACTATCAATTTAAATAAAGTTGGGCCAGAAATAAAAGACATTAAATGTCATTATTCAAGCCTGAATACAATAATAAATCTAACTAATATAATTTTACCCTGATATAGTCATGTGACTTTATACAAAAATATGCAGCATTATCTCAAAGCATCCTCAAATATGATCCACTTTTTTTTACTATAAATGGATTTCATTCAAATTTACCTCACCTGATTTCCCTTAATTTAAACTTCCTCTCAGACAATCTCAACCTAAAATTTGAGAATCTCACTTATTTGGAAACTTTGGATGAGGTACAGTTACGTTTACTGCCAAGCGTGAATATGGGCTGCTCATCGGTTATCTCTGATTACATGGGTGGAGACAGTTGCTCATCAAAAAGCAGCCTCCTTTGCTGTTTTTAAAAATCTATTGGTTGAGTAACTTTCCCCATGTGTCATGGTTGAGTATCTCTAAGTGCTGAGTGAGGTTTGATTGGTCAAAAACCTGATAAAATGTATCTTTGTTTGTAAAGTATTTGACATCCTTTTGGTAAAAGCAAATCAGGTATGCCTGAGGTGCTATTGTCATTTGTGCTTTCAACTTCCTCTCGTAAAGAACATGCACACTGTTTTAGTATAAGCACACCTCGGAAAGCCAGGGTTAAAGGGGAAAGTCATCTCCTGAAGCACTGAGGAAGGAGACTCCACTGGGCAGAGGAGGGGCCTGCACTTTAAGAGCTCAGTGTCCTTCCAGCAGAGGGGGCTAAGTCCAGGAGGAGTTCATGTGCCCCATGCCCTTCGGTAACCAAATACATTTAAAATTAACTCTGTTTTAGCAAGAGTACACAGAACCGCTCTACACCATTTTAAATAAGAGATTTCTCATAAACCAAATATCTAAAATAATGTAGGAAATTGAGAACTTACTGAAATAAAACAAATTTTCTTGCAGCAGGTGCAGAAGAGTGTCTTGTCTTCATGCAACCTTCATATATTTGCATCTCTAGTACAGCACTATTTTAGCACATCTTAATGTTGCTATGACTAATTGTTCCCAAATATTTAAATGTATATTGTTTTAAAATAAATTCTGGATGGATGTGGCAGCAGACAAAGGAGCTATCTGTTGAACTCTGGGTCACCTAGGACCCAGTGCAGAGGTGTTCTCTGGAGGTGGTGCCCAGCACAGACATTCCCCAGACACTCTCACTGTCAGGTAAAGCCAGAGGTCACCCCAGGGCAGTGGAATGAGAGGAGAATTTTGGGCACTGCTTCCAGGGTTCACTCTATGAATTTTCTTGGTTGTTGTGTTCTCTTTCCTGTCTAAGGGCCACCAAACAATGCTCAAGGAAACCTGAGAAGCTTTGTGTCCAACATGGGTATATCCCTTACCACAGGTCGCTGCAAAACTTGATGGTGAAAAGTCTTCTTTCACATTTTACCACAAGTTATAACATTACCGTAGAATGTTACATGAATAAGAAATAAAATTTTACTGTACTAGACCTGAAATTTGGGAGGTTACTGTCATAGACATTATGCTAACAAATACAGAATACATTATGCTAACAAATACAGAAGTATCAATTGGTAAGTAATTTGGGAATATATTATTCTCTAACATGCAAATCTAAACTTTCCTTATTTAAATATTTTAATTATCTTTTTCTAATTATTATTTATTTATAAAAAGCAATTGACATTAATGCATGCTTTCACATAATCATACTTATTCAGAATACTACTCTGCATAAGACCCAAGAGTTAGCACTGGAGGATATAAGTGATATTACCTACAGTTCCTGTGTGCTATGACTGCACCCTGCTTGAGGAAAAAACAAAGCATCCTATTATAATTCAAATACAATAAACCATGTCCTTTGGCAATAACATCCTTTTAGAATGAAGGGAAACAAAGTCATGCATAATTTGTATGGAAAATTTGACACAAGAGGTGCAATGTCAGGTGACCCAAATAAGAAACTGCAAGGAGATGGAACTCAGGAAGAGACTCTAATGAGCCAGGCAGTGAATCCAGCAGCGATGCCTAACATCTACCAGGAAATGGGGAGGGAGGGCCTGAGAGAAGAAAGGGAGTGGAGGCGAAGGAGCCAGGGGAATGCTTTCATTAATTATGTTGGGGAAAATCAGAATCACTCATATTAGAAAGAGATTAAATTACATTAGTGAGAGATCAATGGCATGGACAGAAAGGATTTCTATCAATACAAAGAACCAAATTTATATCAGAGAAAGGAGAGTTAATGAAGGCTCTTGAGTAGCACAAGATATGTTCCAGATGTTATCAGGAGAGCAAATCTTTTGGCCCCGTGTAAAGGAGAGATAATCAGGAGTCAGAAAGAAGTAAAAAGTTATCAGGAACATCTGGGAATAAGATAGCAAAACCTAAATGGAAGATATTGCAGGAGAAATGGGCAGAGAATAAGAAGCATGTTTTTTTAAATGCAAGCTATTTTGGAAAATGAACAGAATTTCAAGATGATTAAATCTGTATTAAATCATTCTGGGGACAAAAATTGTAATCAATCACATTTGGTTTTGACTGCATTAAACAAAGAGATCTTTCAACCCCTTAATATAATTACAAATCTCTAATCAAATTTTAATATTATCTACTCTCTTGCATGCAAATGTTTCTATGATTTTAGTATATGAATAATGATAATTAAAAATCCCATGAACCAAAAAATTGAGTAAATGCATGTGGGAATATTTTCATAATGATTTGGTTTCTAGAATGCTTTATTTAGTGACATTGTTATTATTCATTTATTTACAAAGTATATATTCCATCAGTTAAGCGCAATTACTTAGGCATTGACTGTCCAAAGAATTCCATTCTGTCTGGACAAATGCTTTAATATTAATACAAATACCTGCCTAATGAGAAAAATACATTGTTGACTAAGCAAGTTAAATGAAGGAAAATTTCTCTTGACTCCATTAATGTTAATTATAAACATATTATTACTTAACTCTTTTCCTCAGCAATTTAGGGAAAAATGATAACAATATTACGCATCTCTATTGACATCATTATCTATCACCAACTGTGTAGTTTAAAACAAAATCAGTGAAAAAAACTTGTGTAGCCAGTTGAATAGACTCTTGTCTAAGGCGTACAGACTTCTGCTTTCATGTCCCCCTAATTAATGGCCTACTCTATAAATGGTGTTTGGACTTGTGTCCTTACAACTAAAGACTGCCTGCCATTTAATGGTAAGAAATCTGAGACCTGAATCAAAATTCTGTTTGTTTGCTTTTTGTGCTGAACTCAGGACCTTGTGCTTGCCAGGCAATTGCTGTGCCACTGAGCTATATACCTGGCCCCTTAATTAAAATTCTGAACAAAATTTGTCTCAGCTTTATTTCCCACATGGATAAAATATCATATCTTCTTTCATTTTCTCCATTTGTCTTTTCTCTTTGTATAAGTCATATCTACTCAACAAATAACAGAAAACTATAGAAAATTAATAACATTATGAACACTTGTTTTCTTTAAGGGACTCTTATTACCATATGAAGTTTGAAAGTCTGGTAACTGTTAATAGAGCAACTATGAGAAATAAAAATCCAAACATATGACCACTCACCAGGAGTCTGAAAGAATTTAAAAGAAGATTGAAATTAAATGAAGGATTTTAAAACCCTGTATTATATGAAAATAGACTAAATTTAACTGACCCATTCTGGTTTATCCTTGACAGTGTTCTACATTAAAATTCATAAGAAATAAAAAAATAAATGTACTTTCCCTAGTTATTAATACTAGATATGTAATACAGCCATCGGGAAGGGCTGATAAAACAGTTGTGTATGTTAAATTAAATGCACATACAAATTAAAGATCATGTATAGTCTTCATATGTAAAGTATCATCTGGCATTTATATTTGTGATCTAAAGTGACAAAATCTATAGTATTAGTTTAATATCTTTATGGGTGTACTGCAAAACCATGGTTTGCAAGAATAATTTATTCCACTCATAATCCAGAGCACTTGTATGTCAAAGCAGGGAGCAAGACAGAATAACTTGCTGTGTTTGGTATGATACACCACACTTTCTGCAAGACACCACTTGTTTATCAAGTTAAAATGGCTTGGAAATGTTTGTGGGTGCTGCAGAACACCCACAGACCAAGTCACACTCAAAGTCTTGAGTGTATCTTCTTTTAAGAGAAAAATGTGGAGCTCTGGAAGGATTAATTGAGATAGGTTATCTAATTATAAGTCTTTCTATATTTACTTTTTGATTAATGACCCTGGCAAAATCTGTTTCATCTTCTGTGATTCCTTGTTTTAAGAAACAGAATTTAGAAGACAACTTACAATGTTTTGTAGTGTTATTAAAACTACACCTAAAAGTAAGTTTCTGAAATTAATAAATTTAAGGACTATTTTCTTTAAAACCTTATTTTTCTTAAAGGAGTGTTTCATTTTACT
>RJWM01022093.1:0-36462 GCA_004363535.1 Dasyprocta punctata | reverse complement strand
ATCGTTAAACAAGCGGTTTGTCCCATTATTTATGTTCAATAATTGTTGAAAGTTATGTACTTTTTCCTAGAGGATCTCCACTATTTATTGACATTAAAATAAAAATTAATTAATTAACTAAGTCCCTTCTGACTCACGAAAATCACACACATTAATTCCATACTTTGATTTGGTATCTATGTGTGCTCTAACATCCTTGGAAGTCATGCTGTCTCTCAGCAGCTATCTCACAATTCCGTATTAACCTTAAAAGGAGAGAATATCTATGGGGGAAAACAGTATCTGAAATAAGTTGCATTTAAGGCTGGCTATATAGCTCAGCGGCATAAGTGCCTGACTGGCAAGTGGAAGGTCCTAAGTTTAATTCTTTGTATATAAAAGACAGAAAGACAGACAGACAGACAGACAGGAAGAAAGAAAGAAAGAAAGAAAGAAAGAAAGAAAGAAAGAAAGAAAGAAAGAAAGAAAGAAACTGCAGTTTTTTTAAAGGGCAAATTTATAGATGAGAGATAATTTACATGATAATATCAACCAAATACAATGCATCCCCTTGTTCAGATCTTGAAAGAAAAAATTCATTGAAGATAATTAAAGTAAATTGAATAAAGATTTGAAATCAGATGATACTAACATGTTAATTTTCTTTCTCCCTGTTTGGCATGACCTGCCCAAATGTTGTTATAGTTTTATTTTCTTATTACTTATAGACACTTAAATAGTATAGGTGCTTTGTTTTAAAATACTTCAAAAATTTCAAATTAGTGAGATCAGAATATACAAGGCCCACATTTAACAAAATAGCAGTTACTAAGGATGGGTGATGGGTACAGGATGACTCATATTTTTTGTCTAATTTAGGAATATTTAGTTGTTCCTATGGTAAAATTTACTTATAAATGAAAGTTATTGATATTGAGTTAATTACATTACTTGTATTCAACAAATGGCAACTACTGGTCCAATTAAAAGGAAAATGTCAAAAAAACAAAGCTAGAAACATGCGTCTAAAATACTATCAATAAAGAAGGAGCAAATATAAGTGATCAGACTGGGGAAACCAGAAAATTGAGCAGATCACTACCAGGAAATGAGTAAATTACTGATGTAAATATTAGAAATAGAGACCAAGAAGTAAGCCCTCTCTGTAAATCAGTGTCACATGTGGGCTGCTGGGGGAACAGCCAGACCCCAGCCTTTTCCCGTGAGTCAGTGCCATTCAGAGTGTGAGGGAATGAACAAGAAATCACCAAGAAGCAACCCCTCCTTGCAAATCAGCACCAATGCTTGGGCTGCTGGGGGGAGAGTCAGATGCCATCCCCTTCGGGCACGCAGGCTAGGAAACAAGAAGAGCCAACTCCCCACCACCCTTTTAAGTGACCAGCTGATCTGGAGAAACACAGGCTGCAATGATAGCTGTTGAGGTAAAATACAATTTAATGCTTGAAGTGTTTAGTGTTTCACTGATTTTCAGGTTTAAAGCTGGTAGTCTATCATCTATTCGGATGATAACAAAACACAATGTAGCATCTATGAAGGATCTTCTTCTGAAGATGGTAGTCATAGCTAATTTTCTATTATCTTGTTTTGAAGTCCTGTATCATTTTCATTGTTTTGCTGGGTTTGGTTTTATTCTGTTTTGTTTTGCTTGATTTTATTATATCCAATGATATGGGCAGCTATTTCAAAGATAATGGAATATATTATGGTAGCCATTTTGGATTTACTGTTGTCTTGTTTTGAAGTCCTTTATTACATTCATTGTTTTGTTTTTATTGATTCTATTCTGTTCTGTTTTGTTTGATTTTTACTATGTCTGCAGGTATGGGCAGCTATTTTAAAGACAACAAGAGGCAGTAGGGTGATCATTGTTGATTTCATATTGTCTTGAAGTCCTGTGTCACTTACACTGGTTTGTTTTGATTGGGTTTGTTCTGTTTTGCTTTGCTTGGTTTTATTCTCTTTAAAATGAAAATTTAAAAACAAATAAATATTAGAAATAGTCAGTTGTACTCTGAATCTAAAAATTCTTTAATTGAATGTGTGCACAACTTCCACAATTGTTTTACCCTCTGTGGGTCCTTATTTTAGCTAATTTCATAAGTCAGAAACCTAATAGTTTGTGTTAACATTGTTTGAACAAGTAAACGCAGATATTTTGTACTCTGAGTAGCTAATTTTAAGATAACAATATGCAGTGTATAACTATTGTTACTCTCTAATTATCACATTTTGAAATTTTTTTAAATTTAAAATAAAATTTTAAAAAAATCCTAAGACTTGACCCTGAATCTCTTTTCTCTTCATGTCTTACTCCTCTTGAAATAATCATCTATATATTTCTCAGATTCAATTACTTAAATGCATTTCCAGGTTCATCCTTCTAGGCAAGCAGTATCACTTCTTGCCTGTTTTACTCCAGTAATCTCCCTACAGTTAATTCTACATCTAAGCTAGCTCCCACATTTACATTTGTTCTTATCCCAGTAGCCTGAGTAACATGTCCTGAATTCACATGTGTTTGTATCAAAATTCTGTGTCAAACTGCTTTGCAAATTATGATCTGGTTTATATATATACTTCCATATTTATATTAAAGCAGAATTTAGAAAAAAAATCAGTTTTCTCCTAGCTTTGAGCAGCTCCTAGAATTCCTGCTCCCTGTAACATCTGACCCCCGCACTCATACTGATTCTGTAGACCAAACCCTATGGCATCCCGGAATTCCCTTTCTTTCAGGAGATACAGATATGGTTGACAACCATGTCCCTCTAAAAAGAGCTCTGTGACATCCTGAAATCTTCTTTCAAAGCTAAATTGTAAAACTATCACTGAGTAAACAACTGCTTTGTCTTGCTGCTATAACCTCACTTGCAACCCCATTTCCAGTTTCTTGCCAATTCCCACCCACCAAATGTATAAAACAGAAACTTCTTCCTTTGTTCAATTCTCTGCTCTTTTGGACATGAGTCTGGTGAGTCAGGTCTACACCTAAATAAATTCTCTTGTTTCTTCCATAGTCTATTTGGAATCTTGAATTCTGCAGCGATATCACTATATCCACCTTAATTATCCTCACGATCTTCAAGTTTGCTATGCTGCTTTGACTTGGAGACCTTGAATAGCATTCTCTAGGGCTGTCTGGAAAGATCACTTTTCCACTGTTCCCTTTACCAAACATACCTTTACCAATCCTTAGGTTGCCCCTTGAAATGTCATTTCTCCCAGAAAACCTTTCTGGACCATCCTTCATGAGACTAAATAGCCCCACTGACATATTCCTTAGTTGTGTTATTTTATCATTTTATTTTATAGAAACTTTAAAGTCATTTGATCCAGAAAAAATGTTATTTAAAGTATGCAAAGTTATTATTATTACAAATTACTAAATTGACATATTAACTCAAAAGGCCATATCCTGTGTTTACCATTGCACACATCTCTCAGCATATGTTTGATAGTTGATATTCAGTAAATATCTACACAGTATATACCAAGTTTCCAGTCCTAATTAATAGAATATGGCATTAGCTCCATGCTATCTTATACAATGATGGCCTAGGGAAAGATAAGACACTTTCAAATTCTAAACCTAGAAATACCTAAAAAATATACTTCTAGAGTCCAGAAAAAACCAGTGTAAGTATATCTCGGGACCCAGTGCTGGTAATAAGATGATATGTATGTAGTCAGAACAGATAGTGGCCTATATAGAGGAGGAATAAAGAGAACTGTCGACTTAAGGAAATCAAACTGAAAGCAATTAAGAGGGTGAAGTACATCTTGATCATTTCTTTAGCCAAGCTCTAAAGATTATGAAAATAGACTTGAAAGAACAGACACAAAATTCCTGAGAAAGGATTTCTGAGATGGAGACTTTCTAAATTGTTTCCCTGGGAAGTTTGATGGGGGCAAGTGAAACGCAAAGTTCGTAATTAAATTGTATACTGTCTGCAACTAGGTGGAAAAAACTTACAAAAAGTCACATGTGGTTATAAGTAAAACAGAACTAAGACTCCCCAGGAACAAGAAGCCCTCTCTTAATCTCTTTTTTGGCTCTGAAAGAACCAGAGAAATAAAGGGGTAAATGGATCATGTGATGACTTCCTGATCCCTGCCAGAGGCAGCATTTCCATGGAAACTTCTCTTCTCTTCCTCTGCACCCACACACTGCTCTATCCACAGGCAAAGGCTGTCTTGAGTCTCAAAAGAGTCCTATGGAGGAGCTTCACATTTTTCTATAATGAGAAACATTTCAGCAAAAAGGAGAAGAAAGCAAGCAGGCTGATATTCCAGCATCACTAAAAAAGTCATGGCTTTCCTTAGAAACCCTCTGCTCACGGTAAAAAAATTGATGTTTTCCTCAAACTTTTATTTTCTTTCACTTATTCTTTAAACTGAGAGGGCTACATAGTCTTAAGTGTTGAGCAAAATAGGAAGGAAACCTCAAAGGGACCACTGTGCTTTGATTTCTATCATTTTGTCACTCTTAGGTCACAAAAAAAGCTTGCCTGAATTCAAGCCACTTGCTAAGTCTTCAAGTTTCTCTATGAATTGGTCTTAGATTTAATTACCTATAATATCAGGGAGCTACCTAATGTAATTATCCAACTCAGCAGATGAAACACAGTTCTCATATCTACAGTTTTCCCACCTTGAGGATTGCCTCCATTCTTCTTTGTCTTTCCAATTTACACCAATCCTTTAAGGTTGTTCCTCAGGGATGCTCCCTTAATAACAGTCACATGCTAATTGGCGGAAATTATGCAATCTTTTTCAGTAGCCTCAGTTCACAAAAACATTCTTTTATTAAAAGTTTGAGCCGGGCGTGGTAGCGTAGGCCTTTAATCCCAGTACTTGGGAGGCCAAGGTAGTTGGAGCACTGTGAGTTCAAGGTTGGTTTGGGCTACAGCGTGAGCAAGGCCAGCCTGAACTACATAGTGCGACCCTGCCTCAAAAAAAATAGGGCAGGGAGTTTGGCTCAGGGGCTTAAGCACCTGCCTGGCAGGCACAAGGTCGTGAGTTTCATTCCTGGTATCCCCCCCCCCAAAAAAAAGGTTTCATGTTCAGCTATACTATTTGATTTAAAAGAAACATGTATAACATATTTTTTGCCATGTATTTGAAATTTTTTCATTCATTGTATACAGAGAAATAACTCCTGGAAAAATTGAGATTATAAAAAAGTTTATGCTTTATTTGTTCACTCACTAAGTTGAGAATCCTTTTGCAATGATAGCATTGTAAAAATATAGAATAAATTCATGATTCCAGTATTCCTGGGTGAAGCAATGTAAGTGCAGCCAGAGAGAGAGAGAGAGAAAGAAAGAGAGAGAGAGAGATCCTTTTTGAAACTTTTAGTGGATAAATTCCTGCAATGAAGCAGACCAACAAGTTACCAAAGTGAACTATATTAATGTCCAAATTTAAATCACCATTAATTTCATAATTAATGAACTGAGTTTGCTTAGATCAAGCATTATTACTACTAAACATTAGTATTGTAGTAACTGTAAAAATTAAATTATTAATGGTGCATAGTTTTTTCTCACTTTAGCACAGACCAATCCCACTATGGGATGCATGCCAAAGCCAAAGAAGTTAGTCATGTGCTTTCCACAAGATGAAAGCCTAAGATAAAGACAGAATATCTGACGCTAGGGGTTGGAGTGGTGTTATATAGGTCTTAGCCAAGACATGTGATTGTCACTATAGGGATTGCTGGAAAAAGAAGTCAGTGGCTCCAATTAACCTGCTCAAGCAGAGCTTGGATGCACTAGAGGAAAAATGCTCCTGGCTGTCCTGTTCTGCCTGCTGTGGCATTTCCAGGTCTCTGCTGGCCATTTTCCTCGAGCCTGTGTATCTTCTCAGAACCTGATAGAGAAGGAATGCTGCCCACCATGGAAAGGTGACGGAAGTCCCTGTGGCCAGCTTTCAGGCAGGGGTTCCTGTCAGGACATCCTTCTGTCCAATGCACAAGTTGGGCCTCAGTTCCCCTTCACAGGGGTGGATGACAGAGAATCTTGGCCCTCTGTCTTTTACAACAGAACCTGCCAGTGCTCTGGCAACTTCATGGGATTCAGCTGTGGAAATTGCAAGTTTGGATACTGGGGACCAAACTGTACACAGAAACGAGTCTTGGTGAGAAGAAACATCTTTGATTTGAGTGTCCCAGAGAAGGATAAATTCCTCGCTTACCTCACTTTAGCAAAGCATACCATCAGTGCAAACTATGTCATCCCCACAGGCACATATCGCCAAATGAAGAATGGATCAGCTCCCATGTTTAATGATGTCAACATTTATGACCTCTTTGTCTGGATGCATTACTATGTGTCAAGAGACACACTGCTCGGGGGATCTGAAATCTGGAGAGATGTTGATTTTGCCCATGAAGCACCAGGTTTTCTGCCTTGGCACAGAGTCTTCTTGCTGCTGTGGGAAGAAGAAATCCGACAGCTTACCGGGGATGACAACTTCACTATTCCGTACTGGGACTGGAGGGATGCAGCAAACTGTGACATTTGCACAGATGAGTACATGGGAGGTCGCCACCCTACAAACCCTAACCTGCTCAGCCCTGCATCGTTCTTCTCCTCTTGGCAGGTAAGATGTGCTGGATGTAGAGCATAAAACAGGAACTTTAGCACTCACTTCTTCAGGTAGGTTTTCATAAAATTCCTCTGGTGTCCCTCCACCCCATGAGAGTCCTTAATGTGCCTTGTATCTATCCTTTACAAAACACCTCATAGTTATAATGAAATAGATAACTGTGGGATTATTTGCCCAACATTCACCTCTTCTCCCAGATTTCTAAGCACCAAAAACAGTGCTTAATTCACCGTTGTATATCCAGCACTTAGAATGGTACCTGGCACATGGCAATAGCGCAGAAAGTGCATGCGAATGAATCAGTGAATGCCTACTAAATAGGTAAATAAATTACCTAGGAAATATTTCTTAATAATAAAATTATTATCCACAATAAAATTCATAGGATGTGAAAATTGAACATCAAAATCCCTGTCCTAAACCTAACGAGTAGAATTTTTATTAAAGTTTCCTGGGAAAGCATAATTTACTAAATTTCTATAAAAATTATTACCATAAGAAAGCTTAATGAGTGATTAGAATAAATTTTCATTTAAAAAAATCTATAAGGATTCTGAACCTCAAATTATGAACAATGCAGCAGCTAATATTTATTAAGAATTATAAATATATATATAAAAGCTGGTTATAAGAAATTTGTGTTTTTGTCTTACTTCATTTAGCACTAAGTTAATATCAACCTGTCTGCATTTCAAATGTATGAAGGTAGTAATTTGTTTTATAATCACACAAGTGATAAGCAGCAAAAGCAATATTTATTCTAGTCTGCCTGTATGACCATTCTACATCATTTTCTAGTGTGTGACTACCATGATGTCTTGAGCCAAAAGATTTGGCTCTTTCTTTTTTTTATTAGGTTATTGGAGAAATGAGCTTTTGTCTTAAATATTTGCAAAATTTGAATGTAATAAAAAGAATTGCTGATTTTAAACCAAATCTCTATTTCTCTTATTTGTATTTTTCTCATTGTGAATATTTATTAGTGTATCTTATAGTACATAATGCTTACATTCTTTTTAAAGAATTAGTACATGAACATAAGACACCTATTTCTAGTTTTTCATTCTAAATTAGATACAAAAATTAACTAAAGAAATACTTGTTTCATTATTTATCATTTGAAAACAATCCAACTAGAAGAAATATTTTCTGCCTGTCTTCTGAAATTTTCAAATTTGGCATTTCTGAACAGAAATACCTTATGGAATCACAACCAATATTTGAGTAGGATGTGAATAATCTTGCTTACACTTACCTCCAATTTTCAGTTTTGAAATATTACCTGTCATACTCACACTTTCATAAGAAAACCTAACGTCGTTGCAAAATGACCACTAATCTCTAGTGTGATCAGTGTCAGCAATTTACTAAGAGTAATGAGTATATTTTACAGGAAAGACTGGAAGATGTACTTGAAAAAAAAAAACAATTCCAAGAAGTCTTCAGACTTCTACCTTAATTTATAAAGTGCAAAACTCTCACCTCATTCTTACATCTTCTGTCACAGACTAAGACTTTGTCAAGCTTGAAAGTGGGATTTTCAGTCAGTTAGAATATTTTCTTTAAATATGTAGCTTTATTTGACCCCAGAAAGCTGAAGGATTATCTGAATTATAAAAGAAAAAATAAAGCATCACACCCACACTAAATCTTAGTAGAGAGATGAGCTGATATTTTATCACGTGAGGTACTTGTTACCAGAGGATATTATATTCTGGTTCTTTCCTAATCATATATTTATTGTTGAACTATTTTTTCCATTTTTTTCTCTTTGCGACCACGGTTAATTTTATTACTCTCAAAAAGCAGCTTGTTGGGTCCAATGGATAAGCACTAGACTGAAATTGTTGCAATACTAACTTAACTTTGTTCTGTGATTAAAGTGCTGTGTAAGCATAGATTTTATATATAAAATAAGGAAACAAGGTGAAGAAGTTCTTTAGAGAAAAAGAAACAAATGATAGTTTAAATAAAAAATACTGCATCAAGGATCATTTACTATCTGCCTAGTATGCAAGTGTCAAAGAATAATCAGTGGCAGATACAACAGTAAAACACCACTCTTACTGTTTCCATTTATTCACTACTCTGGTTATGGTGCTTCCAAAATTAAAATTGATTGTTCGTGTTGATTTTTTTCAGTAGTTCTCAGTATAAAAATCAGGAAGCTTACAAAATATACTCAATGATAATTGCATGTGCTTCATAAATCTAACTTCTGGCAGTCTGCTGTGAACTTTGGATGTCTGTATCTTTTAAACCTCCTCATGTGCTTCAAATGTGGATTCAGAACTGAGTGTCCCTGAAGTAATTAATATGGAAATTGTTTAGATATCTTTATATTTCCCCTTTATAAAAACACAGTTTCTATAGTAAACACACTATTAATTTGAAAGCTTTTGCCTAAATTGCATACTCAAATTAACAATGAGACCATTTCGTGTGAGATGAAATCAAACTGCTTCTTGACTAAATTAGTTCATTAATACCTTTCCAATTAGTTAGACTGATGACTTCTTTCATACAAAGTCTCCACTTTCGGTTGCCTTTCAGCATCTATTCACATGGAGCTTTCAGAGATTTGATATCACTCACTAGCCGTGAACTGAGAACGCTCAGTGATACCCAATGTAGTGTCTACATTTTATTAAAAAAAAAAAATAGATCAGAAACGCCTAAAATAGTAAGATGATTTTTCCAAGGTCACATATCTGAGGGTAGAAACCAGGTGGTTCTGACTCTTGCTGTTTATATCAATCAATGTTGTTTAAAATCAGAAAGAATCAAACAAATTACTAATTCATGGTTGCATAATTTGACATGCAACCATTTTAACTCCCTTAAAATTCATGTGCTCCATATGACATGAGAACAAATATGCATTTATATTGTAATGAGAGTATCCGATTAAATTTTTAATGATCCACCTACATTACTCAGATAGAGTTCTCCCCTTCCCCTTGTGCCACTATTTTACTTCGTGAACCTTTGCTGGGGACCACCTGTAACTCCTTAGTATATGTGACAATTTTCCTGTCTGTGTCTCCAGCAGATTGTCAGAAGCTCCAGGGTACAGACCATTTGTAAATATTTTGCAAACACAGAGTTCAGGACAATGATATATACATGGATTAGGCTTTATTAATTCATTTGAAGTGGACAAAATCAGAGACACACTCACTCCAATGCTAATATAGATTAAAAAATTAAAATAAGCATGGATGGTTCTTAGGATCTTATATCATAGTTTGAACCACTGGAACTTTAATGCCAGAAACACAACAATGTCAGCAAACAACCACTACTCAAAGTCTGGGTTAATAAGTTTTATGTAGCTCTTTCTGATCATCTGTATGAACATGTGGATATACACATCAAAAGACAGCACAATAAAGATTCCAACACATTTGAGTGTTATTTAAATGAGATTGATAATATTTACCTGGCAGGATTTCTAAAACATAAAATAGTACTTTCAAAAATCGATTGATAGATGTTAGTCTTAGAAAGCTTATATTCATGATTCATATATTTTTGGCCCAACTGTTTAATCATTTCTATAATGTCAGAAGCTTTTAAAGTGGAAGCATGCTTGTCATTAATTAAAAGTGCTATTATTTTTTGAGAAAGGGGCTTGTTTAATAACATTTAAGTAAAAAGTACTTACAGTGTGTAATATAACTAGATCTATTGTTATGCAACCAGTAGATAAGCTAGTTAAAAAAAGAAAAAGAAAATGTGTATCAGGGAAGCTTGTCATGAAAAATCAAAATGAGGAGAAAAAAAAATTTCCTGGCTGACAGACATGAGTGACAGTGGCTAGGGAATTCACTCATCAGGTGAAAGGCACATCACATGGAAGTGAACGGTGGGAAGAAAAAAGTCACATTTCTGCAGAGAGTCATGGGTTTTAGGTAACCATGACAACAGCTCAGCAAAATAACAGCTCTTCTTTTTCCTTTGTGAAAAAGATTTTGTGGAATGTCATATGCTTTACATGTGTTTCAGATAAATCTCTAATTCCATAATGTAATTATTTCTCCTGAAATCTGCTAATAACAGATAGTTTATTGCTATTTATTAAAATTAAAGAAACACTAACTACTCCTCTTGATTAATGCGTCTGTCTGCCTTCCATTCTTTTGACTTGGGACATTTGATGCTCCCCCCAAGCATATGTAATAAATCACTTGTATTAAAATAATGATAGAGTAAAATTGTCGTCAGAAGACTTGGACTCAAATCCAACCTTTGCCATTTACCCAACAATATTGGACAAGTTATTCAAAATTTTTGAACTTCGGGTTGCCATGATCATTATATTTGTTGTCTGTGTTAATGAGAGAGCTAAATGGAATGGAAAATAATATAGCACAGTAGAAATTGCAAACTATTTTGAGTCTATATATATGCATGAATTTGAGTAATCTTTTATAACTTGCCTAGTTACAAAGCCCTAATTATTCTGATGTTAACTTTATTTTTTATTAGTGCATGGTTGTCATGCATAATGATCACATTAATTATAGGAAATTTGTACCTGTACATAACATACCTTAATTCTTTTTTTTTCTCATACCTCTTCCCAATCTTCCAATTTACAAAAGCTTTGTTTCTATGTTTTTCCTTCTGAGATATTTTTGCCTCTAAAATTAGAATAAGGTAGTTTAATACACTGTAAGGTGATTTAATGAAATCTATTAATATAAAATGACTTCTTTAGTGTTTGACATATTGTTTGAGTTCCATATGTGGAAAGTAATATTATAACATACTATGAAATAATATTTCAAAGTTAGTAATTATAATACTGAATATTCAAACAGTGTTAGAGATATATAATTAAAAGTCATTTGATCCCTGATCAATGAACTTATATTCAAAATAACTATAATAGTTATCATTATTGAACACTGTAGACCTGGCACTCTCCTATGTGATTTATATAATACATTATTTTGTCCTTGATAAAAGCTTACTATGATGCTTAGATGAAAATCTTATCAGAGAGCTTAAGTAAATTGTCTGAGGTCATGTAGCTAATAATCAGAATTAGAAACTATGACTTTCCAAATATAATCTCTATGATGATAGACAAGGTACTAATGATTTCTCCTATCCTGCCAACTGTTCCATATAAAATATAAAAACAATGATTTAAAGTTAAGTTTTTCAAATTATTTCTGGAACCAGGATAATTTTCTTTCTTGTTACTAATACCCGCGGCTAATTCAGCAAAAATAAAAATCTCTCTAATTGAACTAAGTCCACTACAGTTGTCTTCTAGGCAGAAGAACCTTTTGAAAATATCCTGAGGTATATTATTCACAGAAGAAAATTATTTGTCTAGGTACATGCTGTGGTATATATCTAATGAACATTATAAAGATACCCAACATATAAGATTCAGTGAGCAGTCAGGTTAGCTTTATTCAATCACTCCTCATTAACAGGGAGAAATAAATGTAGTGCCTTTATCTTTCGAATCTAAAGACTATATTTTAGTGCTCTGATTCTGAATCTAAATATCACATATCTTTAAGATGAGTCACTCAATTATATATGGATAAAAAGACTAAGGATTGTCACAATGTATGAAAAATCTAGAAAATTCTCTGATCAAGAACTATTTGCTGAAGAGCTCCTTTTTACATATTATATCACTGTACCATTGAGAAAATTGAGAATTAGAACATTTAAAAACCATTTTCATTGCTAAGGTGATAGAATCTGAGACAGAACTGAAGTTGATCTCTAACTGAATCTGGAGTCCTGTTCTTTTCTATTATATGGTTCTTCAATTAATAAATTTTTTATCTCAGTGACTAAGTTGAAAGCAACATCTCTGCGATCTCTAACATGAGAAAAGACATCCTCATTCAATTATTTTTACTGATAATTTAATTTTCTTTTGAATGCAAAATTTAATTTTCTTTCGGGTTGCAAACTCACTGGGGCAGGAAACCAATAGAACAGCCTCAATTATTTTCAAATATGATGCATACAGTTGACCAAGAAGTCTTTTCACTTTTAAAATATTATTCTATGTGCCTTACACACCTGTACACCTGTTGTCCACAAATTAATTATTCACAACACAGAAATACACACACTACTTGCCTAAGGTACACTTCAGTACTTGGGCTGTTTCTTCAGCATTAAAATAGGGATAATATAATAGAAATTCACAATGTTGTGAATTTCAGTTTTATAAATGTATATACAGAGGTACTTTATGGCCTGGACAGAGAAGGAATTTAATAGTTGTCTAAGAAAATGAATATCAATATCAGTAATGGAACTAGAAGAATTGGTATTCAATACACGCTTACTGGATAGTCATTTGCACATTTATTGATTTTATTGATTCAGTCAACAAATACTTATTGAGTCTCTACACAGTGCTGTTCTAGATTCTGCCTACATAGAAATGAAACTACAGACTGGCTATCCTTTATCTGAAATGCTTCACACCAGAAGTGCGATGTATTTTTGAATTTTGAAATGTTTGTATATATGTAAAGAGATAGTTTGAGGATGAGATCCAAGCCTAAACACAAGATTCGTTTCTGTTTCATATATACCTTATAATTATAGCCGGAAGGTAAGTTACCTTCATAATATGACAATACAACTACACAATACTTCCAGTGCGCCTGTGCTTTGATCACAGTCTGTCACATTAGGTCAGGTACAGAATTTTCCACTTGTGTTACCACGCTAGAACTCAAAAAAATTTGGATTTTGGAGCATTTTGTGCTTTGTATTTTCAGACTAGGTATGGTCAACCTGTATAAGCAAAATTATTTGGTGGGTTCCTGCAGCTCTTTTACATTTCGAGACAGCAATATGTGTTTTCGCAAATTATTTGTCTTGGCCTTAAAGGGTAAGTAGCACATTGACACATGCCAAGGAGTGAGCAGGGTTAGTGACAAGCAGAGTTATGGAACGCAGAAAGGCAAGCTGTGCCCAGGAGCAGCAGTAAGTCTGACTTCAGCAGCAGAATCACACAGGATATTAGCAAGCAATGGTGGACAGATTCATGATGCTTATAGTTGGAGGAAGAACTGGTAATATTGGTTGATGAATCCAAGGTGAAAGTAGAAGAAAATATAAAATAAAATTCACTGACTTCTGGGCTTGCACATGATGACTCATAGATTTGTGGTTAAACTGCAAGATGGTTTGTATGAAAGGAAATACAGGGAGAGAATGAGTTTTTCATTTTCATTTTAAATGTTATATTTGGGATGTACATAAGACAGTGTCGAAATATGAATTCAGATATATATATATATGTATATTTTACAATACATGTATTTATCTACTCTCAATATATATGCAAAGTACAAAGGAATAGTTTTGCATTGTGGGAAGGAATTTGGGAGTCCTTCTCAATGTCCTTGACATATCAGCCACGAAGTTGCTTGATATAGCTGAAGGATAGAAAGTAGAGACACAGAAAAGAAGGCACAGTCCATGGTCAGAACCAGGGCCAACTACAGCACTACTTCTGAGCACAAATCAGAAGTAGACCCCATATTTGAGATTAAATAGCCTGTGATTTGGGCCTTCAAAGCTTAATATTTTTTTCTCCGAATTTGTATTTTAAAATGGCAACACTCTGAGAGTCTGAGGGAGGAGATTCACAAGTTGGAGCCAGCCCAGACAGCTTAGCAAGATCATATCTTGGAATAAAGAGTATAAACTAACTGAGGAATTATTTAATTCCCTTGGCTCAATCCTCAGCATCGGAAGATACACTAAGGGCCTAGGGTCTTGGCTTCCATGTAACTACTCCTGCAATTCCTTTGCTTTCCTGGAATGAGTCCTGCTTACCACTCTCTATCCTCTGGTACAAGCCCCAGAATAATCTTCCCCTATCTACCTGCCACCCAGGAACTGGAAGGAAGAAGATAGTCCTTTACCATTACCCATTCCTGTAAGCGATTTACTTAAAGCAAAAAGAGGGTTAGGACTGGGTGTACCCCACCGCCCATGATGGTACAGGGTGAGGAAGTGGCTCTTTCTGCCAGGGGTGCCAGTCCCATACAAAATGGGCAAGTGATTAATTAACATATGAGCCTCTAACTCAGTGCTATGCGTAGTCACATGCCTTCGAGTTCATGTGTTGAAGCTCAAACTTCTAATGTGACTATATATTGAGATACAGTCTCTAGGAAAGAAAATATGGTTAAATGAAGGAAGAAACTGGGGCATCACAGTAGAGACTTTGACTTTTATTCTGGTTGGAGTTTACTACCTTATTTTGTGCCCAAAATATACCTGATTTATTTTTAGTTGTCACAGTTAAAATTCACAGAATGGACTATGCCTTCTTTCCTATAACTTGAAATACTTATTGTCAGTACTGACTCTGTCTCCCATGAGTACAATGAAGTCATTCTTTAATTTTCCTTTCCCATTTTCTTCCTTTCTCATCAAAAAGTACTAAACTTAATCTTGTAAGTGATTCTTTTTTTTTATTTAAGCGAAAAAGAAAGAAAAAAAGACATGTATAACAAAGACAACAAGCAAAAGAGACAAACGACTAGAGTAAATGCACAACAGTAATATTGCAGGTTTACAAAACAGGATGATAGAAACTTGACAATGGTTGCAATACTGTGTATTGTTATCTTCAAAATGGTTACTTACATTAACAGATATAGACATGTAAAACTGAACCAATCATATGAGTATTAATTGTTCTTTCTCAATAACGAATACATTCAGCAGTGTGTTCATTTTAGTTATCTTACATATACATATATACAGATTTATATCCTTTCCTTTTCCCTTTTCTCTTTCCCCCTTTTTCCTTCCCAATTACTTTTGCTCTTTGAGCTGCTTTTTACCCTTACATAGTATTTATTATAGATTTTGGATCATATATACTTTTTCAGTTTCTTACACTAGGGAGACAATACGGTATTTATACATGTGGGTTTGATTTATCTCACTTATGAGTATGGTCTCAAGTTGTGACCATTTACTTATAAAAGTCTCAATGCAATCTTTCTTAATAGCTGAGTAGTACTCAATTGTATAAAAATACCACATCTTTTTTATCCATTCTTTGATTGATGGACACTTGGGTTATTTCCAAGATCTGGCTATTACAAATTGTGTTGCTATAAACATGGGTGCACAGATATCACTGTGGTATGATGTTTTCAATTCTTCTGGGAAAATGCCCAGAAGTGGGATAGCTGGGTTGAATGGGATCTCTAATGCTAGCTTCTTGAGGAATCTCCACACTGATTTCCACAGTGGTTGCACCAGTCTACACTCCCACCAACAGTGGAGAAGAGTTCCCTTTTCCCCACAGCCCCTCCAGCATTTGTTGTTGGTTGATTTTTTAATCTTGGCCATTCTTTCTAGAGTGAGATGAAATCTCAGCATTGTTTTAATTTGCATTTCCCGAATGACCATGGATGTTGAACATTTTTTCATATATTTATTTGCCATTTGTATTTCTTTCTCTGAGAATTGTGTATTCATCTCAGATGCCCATTTTTGGATTGGGTCCTTGAATTCTAGGGGCCTGATTTCTTTTAATTCATTATATATTGTAAGTGATTCTTATAGTTAAATCAACAAGTTGTATTCCATGCTGTTGCATCATGACTATCCAGTTCACATGCAGGTTACTCGAGTCCTGTGTGTTCCAAATTTGACACTCTTCAGCAAGGAGTATTCATGAGACAAATAAAATTTTATCTGATTAATATGACTTGCTTCTCATGGAGCTACATTGATGCATATTAGGTTAGAAATTCCATCCATACTCACTGGAGAAGTTCTGCTATATGTACAAATAAGACAGTCCTCTTTTGTCACACAATTAAAACACTTATTCCAGTTTGCGTGATTTAGATTTAACTGAATATCAGTTAGTAAAATTTTTTAGCAAAGCTTTCCCCTTGAAAACACTCTACCTGAAGAGAATAGTTTATTTTTAAAAGGACAGTTTACAACGCTTCTTTTCTCTTCCCTTATGATTTGACCAGACTGTAACCATGTTTTATATAAACCAAAGACATCTTGCCGGGCATGGTGGAGCATGCTTGTAAACCCAGCACTTGTGAGGCTGATGCAGGAGGATCACTATGAATTGTGGCCAGCTTGGACTACAAAGTGGGTTCAAGTTGAACCTGAACTGCATAGTGAAACCTTGTTTCAAAAAAAAGGACAATAAAAATTTTTTAAAAAAATCTCTGATCTGCAGCGAACCATAAACTAGACACAGTTCTAGAACTCTGATCTTCATTTTAACCTAGATGAGCTTAAAAGCATTGAAAATTGAACTCCTCTGATCTAGTCAGATGCCAAAAATGGATTAAAAATAGAGTTGGAAAATTTGTGTTGCAGTCGCAGTGCTGCTGATTAACCTAGAAAATGTCGCTTACCTTCTTTGAGCCTTAGTTTCCTTGTTTGCTGAGGTGGAAAGAATGGCTTTGCCATTTAAATGAGCATTGCATATATCATAGTGTTAAAAAATATTTTTTCATATGACGACATGAGTAATTATCATTTTCGAATTCATGATTTTCCAAAAAAAGTCACACTAGTTCTAACTCTATTAAGGAATCACAGAAGTTGTTATGCTTTCAAAAAAAAGTATTCTATCAGGAATATTATTCTTAATATAAAATATTGCCATCAACAATGGGACATTTTATGACAGGAAAACACAAAGTAGAACTATTCTAAATCCTTGGCATTCTGAGTGTAATATGAATTAATGTCAAAAAGGCTACTATTTGCTGAATGTTTACTATTGATAATGCCATATGCTATAGATTTTATCTAAAGAGAAGTTACTGCCTCTATTGTTATCATCCCCAGTCTGGGAACCAACCACAGAGCTTAACATATAATAGGCTATCAACAGATACTTGAATTAATTTTCTCATCAAATATTTAAATGAAAGTTATTTTTATGACAGGTTGATATATGGGGCCTAAAAGGTTGAGACATTTCCTTCAGAGGTAGATGAAAACCTAGAACATTTTTCTAGGTATTAAATTTTATAAATTATTTTTCAAGTTTCAGTTGATTTTCTTCTTTAACAATTTATTTTAAATTACTAACCTCCTGATGATTAGAAATTGAAGATGGTAACAATGAATTCCAACTTCCCTGCTTTTTCTCATTGAATCACAAGTGGTGATAATTATTCCTTTAATATAAAATGTTTTGTACAGATTGTCTGTAGCCGATTGGAGGAATACAACAGCCGCCAGGTTTTATGTGATGGAAATCCTGAGGGACCCTTGCTGCGCAATCCTGGAAACCATGACAAAACCAAGACTCCGCGGCTCCCCTCCTCAGCTGATGTGGAATCTTGCCTGAGTTTGACCCAATATGAATCTGGCTCCATGGATAGATCTGCCAATTTCAGCTTTAGAAATACATTGGAAGGTAATACATTCATTTTCACACAGTCTTATTTTTCCTCCTGAACTTGTGTTTAAAAAAATCCCTAGGCCAAGAGGTATTTGACATTTCAGAATTTTTTGAGTTAACTGAGAATACGTGTTGACCATACCTATGTTGACTCAGGAAACTCTGGTAGCACGCTGAATCCAACACATTAATACCACTCCGCCATAAGAATGAATAGAGAGAATGGGCAGCCTGATGGTAATAAAATCAAGTTGTTTCAGCAGGAGAATGTTGGTGCAAAAGGAGTCTGTTTTCAAAGCTCTTTATATTGTGGAATTTTAGGTATAGGACTATTGATGTATGACAATTTCTCAATTTTTAGTGACTTTTCTATCTGGTTTAAAACATTTCAGACAATGGAGTCTTAAAGGCAATTTCACTCTCTTAACTATACCACAGTTAAGACAGAATTCATTGTCTGGTCAGTGCCCCAACTCCCAACATCATCAAGATTTCTATGCATCATAAGAGTTTCTATGCTTCTCAGAGCATTTTCCAAATCCTATGTAATTTTCATACATATTTCTCAGTCTTGCTTAAATCTTCCCTTCATTAACTGTTTGTCCTTCTCTACTTATTACTAATTTAGTCATACATTTGTCCCATTCACCTTGACTTGCTTAGGAAAAAATCCACCCTCAAACAGCGGCAACAACAACAAAACACTTTCCAGTTGCAGACTTACGAGGAGGGAAAACATAGACATCTAACTTGTGGCGAGGTGCACAAGTCAAATCCAACACTAGATATTCTACCTCTATACACACCTTTGGTTCCCTCTACTGTATAGACAAACATTCCCTTCTTCCTCACTCTTTCTCTTTATTTTTTTGTTTTGTTGTTATTTTGTATCATAACTTCTGCTGATTTACTCTCACTCCTTTTCCTGTACATTCCAAACTGTAAGCCTAGGACCTTATTCCCCAAAGTAATTTAAGCAAGGAGAGTTCCATCCTAAAGAGAAATTCTGGTGTCAGCTGTGAAAATAGAAATTATATTTATCCTCCTCCTATAATATCAATGTGTATTGTTTGTGATCCTCACATACAAAGTACTGATCCAGACACTTAACATGGCCTTATCTCACTTTGTTCTTACAGCCATCCTCTGAGGAAGATTGCGTGATTTTCTGTTGATAGAAAGGAAACAGCATCAGAGATACTGATTAGTTTGGCTATTGTAAATTACTGTGCTGAGTTTCAGAAATAACTGGCACATAGAAATACATTGGAAGATAATACCTTTGTTTTCACAAGTGTCAAAAGTCCAAGTTTTCTCCATTGTACTCTAAAGATACATAAAGTGGGTTTTGAGTTTCTTGGAAGTGGACAACATCAAATTGGTTTTCAATATAAGAAAGCAACTCATACAGTGAGGGAGTCTCAAAGCCCTTGTGCTAAAATGAAGTTAAATAATCATAGTCACTCTTTGGGAGAATTAAGTGTTCAATTATATTTTATAGGGATTGATAATAATTCCAAAAATGTTGGCAGTATCCTTGCAAAGTAGACTTTTAAGCCTTCTTTAATATGAAATATTCTCATAGTATTTTTGGTGTATGTTTTCACAAAATTTACATTTTCAGAGAACCCAGCCTTAACAATTCTTATTAAAATATATAATTGTTCTTTTTAAGTTTGTCTGATGCTTCCTGATGACTGAATTCAGGGAGTGAATTACTAGCCAGAAGTCTACGTAGATAGCTTTATGTCTTTGTCAGAAGGCATCACATCTGGAAGCAAAAGATTATCAGCGATCTCACTTTGTAATGTTAAATTTGATCTCTTTCTCCAGCTCCAGATATCATGAACATCACTGTAAGTCTGGATTACTTAGTTTCCAATATTATATATTACCTTGCCAACCACACTGGTATTCTGATTAAGCAGTGATCTTATTTGCACAACAGCAATAAAAAATCCTTATGTGTCTAACATTTTCACTTCTCATGTGCTATTTTATTTCACCCTCAAAACAAGTCAACAATACTTTAACATTTACTGATTAAGCTAAAGGAGCATTCTCAACAAAGTAATTATTACTTGAGTTTAAAGACAGTATGTGTCATTCAGTTATGAACTGCCTCTACTCATTGTACCCAAGCTATTAACTTTTTCTCTTTCTTTCAAGTTCTCAGAGTAACCAGGACCATTCCTATGACATGTAGAAAATTCAAACAACTGTATAAAGTATATTACTTTCCAAATAGATTTGCATTGAATATAGTTCTTTCATCAAAAGGCAATATTACATTTTTTAAAATCCTGAGACAAAATAGGGTCTGCTCAATTATAGATGAAAGCTTTGTGTAAATTTCTATATGTTTTACAATTAAGGCACAAACTGCTCTCAGAGAACAGTTAACGTTTATGTAATAGGTTTGCACACCAAAACAATCTGTCAAGTACAATTATCATACATACGAGTGCCTGCCAATTTCCTAATCAGTTCCTTTTCTCCCAAAGCAAAGAGTTATATGACCAGAATATACTCATCTCACCTAGTCATGGAAACTACAGTTAGGATGCAGTAATGACCTGCTGGAAACTGTGACTATTTGAATATTAAAGGACATTTATTTACTACAGACAGATTTCTTCAAAACCAGTGACATTTCTGAGAAGTTCAGGTGGTAGAAATTCAGTTTGATATTTCTTTCAGAAAGAAGTTGAGATCATGTAAAATGAGAGGATAATGTTTAACACTCAGTAAACTTTTTGCTAAGCACAACAATAGTGTAGTCTGGGCTCTTTCGATAAAAAAGTAGAGTATTACTTCCTGTATTTGTATATTTTTAAATGACTCTCCCACTCTTCCCTCCTATACTACCCTTCACTGGTTGTATTAGCACGCAATATGTTGTTCTTACCAAATGCGAATATTTGTAAAGAAATTTTATTTAAAGGATGTATCAGCTTAGCTATGAGTTAAAAAGCACTAGCAGTATGTACTGGTAAGCACTATTTTAACAAGTATCCTTGGAAATGGAGAGATGTGGGAAGGAAGTTTCTGCACCGAAGAATGACCCTTTTAGGCCAATTGAAACACAATTCTAAAGACATAGAAAACATTCGAGGTTTGAACATTGTTTCCAAAACTCTGAGAATATTTTTTCTCATCTGTAAAAATTATTACATTCCCTTATACTTAAACTATTGTGTAGATGTGTATATACAAGCTACTAATAGATACAGAAGAAATGTTTTCATCCTCCCTTTCCATTTTCTCTGTAATCTTCATTAGTTTCTCGACTTACTTTGTTGAAGACTGTTCATTTTATTTTTCATTATTGAAATTCACTGTGGTGGAAAACAGGAGGATAATCTTATTTTCCAGTAATTAAATTTATTATTCTTGAAAGTATTTATGAAACAAAATAATAACGCACCTTCTGCAATTGAGTCAGTACTCAGGTGGCAGGACGCTTCAGATTGTTGGGTCAGATCTGGAGGGAAATGCCACTATTCATTAGCAATACATACTGCAAATCTAAAATACATTATTTTTGTGCATTCATTCATTTAACAAACACAAGCTAAGAATTTTCAGAGTGCCAAAGACATACTAACAATATCAGATGCATTTACAGGAATGTTTTACAATTCTTTATGCTTGATCTCAAATATGTAAATCAAAGGATTCCTTTACAATTCTTTCAATATATGGAGAACTCAATCAGTTTTTGTTTATATGGGTTACATTATGGGTATTTACCAGTTTTAAAACTAAAAGTGAAAAATTTTGAAGTTATGCACTTAATCATTCAAAATGACAAAAATAAATTAATTACATGCTCATATAAATAACATTTTAATTGAACATTTCTAAAAAATAGGAAGTGAAATGAAGATTTCTGTTTTTGCAAATAGAAAATGATCCAAATTCTTATGTCTGCTTCTATGCTTACTCACTCACTATTTTATGGTGTATAGTCTCACATAATTGTATAACTGGAATATGGAGAACTATTTATAAAATATGTTCATGTAATTGTGAATTTTCTTTTTTCTATACTGAAACTTAAAAAGTGATCATTTCTTTAACCTTTAATTGTATTGTCAAACATTAAGTTGTATCAATTAATTTTTTATATCTATTATAATAAAGTCCATACTATCAGTGAATATTTTACCCATGAAGGATTATATAATAACATGTGTGACTCATTTGCAAAATACTGAGTTATGCAGGCCTTCCAAAAGTTGAAACATTTCATTGTACAATATTGAAAAGACACATTCATTAATATCACCAAATTCTCTTAGAAACATCTTTAACTATTGACTGTCAAACTTATAATGTTGGAATCAAATTTTCAAAAATTATAATTTCTGCTTGAAATGTAAAATGTTATTGTTGGCAAAATTAATAGTTTTTTAAGTGGCCAACTTTGTTGAAATTCAAGAAAATGTCAACCAAATAATTGATATTGAGTAACCAGTTTAGCTCTCAATAGTGTGTAGATTTTAAGGTCAAAACTAGGAGAAACTGAAAGCCAGTGATAGTGGTGTGTGCCTGTAATCTTAGCACTCAGGAGGCTGGGGCCAGAGGATCACTGGAGTACGCGCTTTGGGCTACATAGTGAGTTCATGACCAACCTGAACTATGTAGCAAGACCCTGTCTCAAACAAAACTAAAGAGAAAATTTGAGAGAGATTGAATAAAGTTCACACGATACCTTTCTCTATAATTTCTTATGAGTACATGTGAATTGAAAATAATTTTTAAAAGCTTAAATTAACCAAAAGTGATAATTAAATTTTTTAATCTAATATTTGAAAATTAGTTTTTAAATTTTTTATTTTAAAGTGAACTAATAAAATTTAGTAGTGCTAATATCTTAACTAGCATATACATATATATTTTTTTTATTTACTTTTCCTTTCTCTACCTTCTTTTCATATTTTCCTTCATCCCAGTTTCTCTTTCCTTTTGAACAGTTTCTTTCCATTTTACAATGCCTATTGTACATTTTGGATCTTATTTACTCTTTCAACTTTTTACTCTACACAGAAAACATGATGCTTACACATGCATGTCTGATTTATTTCACTTATGAGTATGGTACCAAATTGCATTCATTTATCTATAAAAGTTTCAAGTTTATCCTTCTTTATAGATGAGTACTATTTCATTGTATAAAATTACCATTTCTTCTTTATCCATTCCTTAATGATGGGCATTTGGATTGTTTCCAAGATTTCTGCTATGCAAATCGTGCTGCTGTAAACATGGGTGCACATATATCACTGTGGTATGATGTTTTTAATTCTTTTGGGAAAATACCCAGAAAGAGAAGAGCTGGGTCAAATGAAAACTCTAATCATAGTTTTTTGAGGAATCTCCACACTCATTTTCACAGTGGTTGTGCCAGTCTGCACTCCTGCCAACAGTAGAGAATAGTTCCCTTTTCCCCTGCACAGTACCATCAGCATTTGTTATTGGTTACTTTCTTGATGGTAGTCATTTTTTCTGTGGTAAAATGAAGTCTCAGTGTTGTTTTAATTTGAATTTCTTGAATGATCAGGGATGTGAACATTTTTCCATATTTATTTGTCATTTGTATTTCTTCATCTGAGAAGTGTGTGTTCAACTCATTGCCATTTTTGGATTGGGTTTTTGAATTTGGGGAATCTGATTTCTTTCAACTCTTTATATGTTCTAGATAGAAATCCTTTGTCTGAGGGACAGTTGGCTAAAATATTTTCCCATTCTGTGGATTGTCTTTTTACTCTGTTGGCAATTTCTTTTATTGTGCAAAAACTTTTTAATAAGGTGAGATTCCAATTGTTGATTCCTTGAAGTACTTCCTGTGCCGTTTGGATTTTGTTCACGAACTCTCTGCCTATACCTATGTCTTCCAGTTTTCTTCCTCCTTTCTCTTCCAATAGATTTAGTATTTCTGTTTTAATATATAGGTCCTTGATCCATTGTGACTTTAGTTTAGTGCATGATTATAGACCTGGATCTTGTTTTAGTCTTTGGCATGTAGATTGCCAGTTTTTCCAGCACCACTTATTAAAGAGGCTATTAAAGAAACATGCTTGGTCACTGTGCCAAAGATAAGGTGGTTGAGCATGTTTGTAGTTGTAGCTGCATCTTTTAAACTGTTCCAGTGATCCTCGAGTTTTTTTTTCCAGTACCATGCTGATTTTATCATAGTAGCTTTGTGGTATAATTTCAAATAAGTGATTGTGATGCCTCCTGCCATGCCTTTGTTTCCTAGAATTTCTTTTGCTATTCTAGGTCACTTCTGGTTCCAAATGAATTTTAGGAATATTCTCTCTAGTTCTGTGAGGTATTCTAATGCTATTTTGATCAGGATTGCATTAAACCTGTATAATAATTTTGGGAGTATGGTCATTTTCACTATGTTCTTTATTCATATCAATGAAAAAGGAGTATCTCCATTTTCTGATATCTTATTCAATTTCCTTTCTCAGAGTACTGTAATTTTCATTTTAATGATTTTTACTTTATTAGATTCTTTCCTAAGTATTTCACTTTTTTGGATGATATTGTGAAGGGTATGGTTTCCCTAATTTCTCTCTCAGTGAGTTAGTTGTTCAGGAATGCTATTGATTTTAGAGTGTTGACTTTGTATAAAACTATGATACTGAATTTGGTTATTAACTCTAGCAGCCTTTTGGTGGTGTTTTATAAGGTCTTCTAATAGCACATCAAGTCATCTGCAAATAATAATAATTTAACTTCTTCTTTTCCTATCCTTATTCCTTTTATTTCTCTATCTTGTCTAATTGCTCTGCCTAATGTTTTTAGAACTATACTAAATCAAAGTGGTGTTAGTAGCCGGGTGTGGTGGCACACGCCTTTAATCCCAGCACTCAGGAGGCTGAGGCAGGAGGATGGTGGTGAGTTCAAGACCAGCCTGGGCTACAAAGTGAGTTCGAGGCCAGCCTGAACTGCATAATGAGGCCCTGTCTCAAAAAATAGGGCTGGGTATTTAGCTCAGTGGCATAAGCACCTGCCCGGCAGGTATGAGGTTGTGAGTTCTATCCCTAGTTCAAAATAAAAAAGAGTGGTAGTAGTGGACATCCTTGTCTTGTTCCTGATTTTGGAGTGAAAGCTTTCAGTTTTTGTCCATTTGGTAAGACGTTGGCTGTTGGTTAGTCATAGAGGGCTTTTGTCAGATTGAAGTAAAAACAATCTGTTCTGATTTTCTCTAGGGTTTTATCATGAATGAGTATTAGACCTTGTCAAAAGCCTTTTCTGCATCTATTGACATGATCATGTGATTTTTGTGTTTGGCTCTGTTGACATGATGTATTATATTTATTGATTGGTGTATGTAGAACCATTCCTGGGATGAATCCTACTCAGTCATGATGCATAATCTTCTTGATGATTTGATTCATTCTGTTTGTCAGTATCTTATTAAGGATTTTTACATCTATGTTCATTAGGGAGATTGACCTGTGGTTCTCGTTTTTGACTGGGTATTTCTCTGTTTTTTCTCTTTTTTTATCAGGGTCATACTTGCCTCCAGAAATGAGTCAGGGAGAATTGTTTTCCTTTCAATTTCATTAAAATTTTGAGGATTATTGGCATTAAATCTTCTCTAAATTTCTTGTGGAATTCAGCTGTGAATCCATCAGAACCTGGACTTTTCTTTGTTAATAACTTTGTAATTACATTTTCAGTTTCATTAACTAATATTGGGTTATTTAGAATTTTTATAGCTTCTTGATTCAGCTTTGGTAATAAATACATACCTAGGAATCTATCCATTTCTTCTATGTTTTCTATCCTATGAGAGTAAAAGTTTTCAAAGTAGGTAATAATGATGGTCCAAAATTCCACAAGATCTGTAGTGATTTGACCATTTTCATTCCTCTGTGCATAGCTTTGAGTCTTTTCTTTCCTTTTTTTGATAACATTGGCTAAGGGTTTTTCAATTTTGTTTATTTTTTCAAAGAACCAACTCTCTGAGTCATTAATTCTTTGTATTGTTTTCTTTGTCTCAATTTCATTAATTTCTCCTATGATCTTTATAATTTCCTACAACTCATGGACTTTGTGCTTGTCTTGCTCTTCTTTTTCTAGAAGTTTGAGATGCAAAATTGTGTGATTTATTTGTGCTCATTCTGTTTTCTTGATGTGAGAATTCACCACTATAAGTTTCCCTCTTAGAACTACTTTCATTGCATCCCCTAAGTTCTTGTATGTTGTATCTTGTATGTTGTAAATATTGTTTAATTTCTTCCTTAATTTCATCCGTGACCCATTGATTGTTTAGAAGGGTGTTATTTAATTTCCAAGTGTTTATGAAGTTTTTTTCAATTTCTTTTGCCATTAATATCCAATTTCATTGCACTATGTTCAGATAATATGCATGGAATAATTTAAATTCCTTTGCATTTACTTAAGCATGTTCTATGGGCTAATATATGACCTATTTTAGAGAAGATCCTGTGCACACCTGAGAAAAATGTGTATTCTAATGATTTTGAAAGGAACACTGTGAAAATATCTACCAAGTCCACTTGTTCACAGGTTTGGTTCAGTTCTCATATTTCTTTGTTGAATTTTTGTCTAGTTCATCTATCTCTTTTTGACAGTGGTGTATTAAGGACATCCATTACAATTGTGTCACTGCTTATTTGATTTTTCATTACTGTTGATAATTGTCATATAGTTGGGTGCTTCTGTATTTGATGCATAGATATTTATGATTGTTATCTGTTGTTCTTAAAGTTTTCCCCTAACAAGTATGTAGTGAATTTCTTTAACTCTTTTGATCATTCTTGGTTGGAAATTCACATTATCTGCACATGGAATAGCTACCTCTGCTTTTTTCTGAGTTTCTGTTGCATAAAAGATTGGTTTTTATCCTTTAACTTTCAGTCTATGAATTTCTTTTTGAGTTAAATGTGTTTCTTGTATAAAGCATATTGTAGGATCTTGTTTCTTGATCCATTCTTTTGTTTGACACGTTGAAGCAATTTATGCTGATGGTTATAACTGGTTTGTATTGGCTTATCTTTGTCATGTAATTTTCTGCTGTCAGTTCCCTGCTTTTCCCTTCTGTTTAATTGCTTGCCCTGCCTGATAGTTTCTTTCTATTGTTGTTCATGCAATTGTAGTCATTTTTATCTTTGTCTAGAATATCTTTCAGTATTCTTTGTAGGGTTGGTTTGGTGTTTATGAATTTTTTCAGTTGTTCTTTATCATGGAAATATCTTATTTCTCCATGAATTTTGAAAGATAGTTTTGCAGGGCACATCACCCTGGGTTGGAAGTTGTTTTCTTTCGGGACTTGAAATACTTCACTCCAAGTTCTTTTTGACCCAGGGTTTGTTTTGAGATGTCTGCCATGATTCTGATGAGCTTTCCTTTATAGGTTATTTTTTTCTTTTCTCTAACAGCTTTTATTGACTTGTTTTTATTTGTTTAGTTTTGTTTATTTGGTACCAGGAATCAAACTCACAACCTTGCATTTGCCAGGCATACATTGCACCACCAAGTTCTATCCCCAGCCCCTCTAACAGCTTTTTAATATTCTGTTCTTACACTGAATTTTTGGAATCTTGATCATTATATGTCTTGGTGTAGTTTTATTTTAGTATACTTATTTGAAGTTCTATGTGCTTCATTTATTTTTAGGTCAATTTTTTAGCCACACTTAACACATTTTCTCCCATTATTTCTGTGAAGGCATTTTCTAAAGCAATTGTGCGGTCTCCAGCTTTCTCACTGACCCAAATCAGTCTTATATCATTGCTCTTTGCTTCATCTTGTAGTGGTTGAATTGATTTTTCACAGTCTCTTGCTATTTTTAAGATAAATTTCTTTTCATGATCACTAACTGCAATTCTGTCTTCAAGGTCCGAAATTCTATCCTCTCCTTCATTCAGTCTGTTGCATATACTTTCAATAGAGGTTTTAATCTGTTGAATTTATTTTTGGGTCTGGATTCTGCCGCGCCCTTTTTTATTTATGTTTTGTTGACAAAGTCCCAGCATGAGAAAAGATAGACCAAGTGTTCTGTTGACAAGGTCCAAACACAGACCCGTGTTCTGTTGACGAGGTCCAAATACGGAGAGTGTCTTCTGAGAAAAGGTCACAGCATAGAAATTGGGTTTTGTGGAATGGGTTAATGTTTCTTGGGAACTATTGTGTTAATTTGTGCCCTGACACAATTTAAAGAATGTCTGTTTTTCTCATGCACAAGGTCAACAAACAAAGTACAGAAACTCCCTAAGAACAAAGGGATAGTTTATAAAATGTTTTTCTACAAATGGCATAACTGTCTGACATTGAGTCAGACCAAGATCAAAGTTATATTAAAAGTTTGGGGGCCTTTAATGATAATAGTAATAATCAGCTGTCTGGGGCTGACTGAGAACCTCTATACAAAGAGGCCAATATGCTACTATGTTTTGAGGGAGGCAGGGTAGATAGCACATCCTTGTAGCTGCAAGAACATCACAGAGAAATAGGAGAAGCTAAATTAGGGCTAAATATGGTCTTGTGTTTCACAGGCTTTTAGTTAGGTTACCACAATGAAACATTTATTAGTAACAAAACATACTTCAAGGTCTTTAACTAAATTTAAAACTTTCTACCCTGGCCAAAAAAAAAGGTATATATTATTCTGTTAGAGCGTACAAAAGTAATAGTAATAGTAATGGTAGTCGTAGTAGTAGAAACAATAAACGAAACAGATTCAAGCAGTCTCTGAGCTGTTTGTGTGTCTGTTCTCCACGCGCCGACGCTCAGCCCACCTTCGGGGACTCTGTGGACCTAGCCCGGCTGGACCGCGACAGGATTCCATTTCTTTCCTATGTTGGGCATTTGTTGTTTCCGTCACTTTTCCAATTTCATCAATTCTTCTATCTGTGTCTTTTCTAATATCTTTGATTTTAAACATCATTTTTTGTGCCTGAGAGATTATTTTCTTGATAACTTTTTCTAGTTGTGTTTTTCACCTCTGTTGTTAACATTTCAGAAAGTTCCAATATTTAACTTTTAATTGCATCTATCCCATTGAGTTCTGCACTTGTCCTAGGTGAGCTGGGTGTCTGTGCTTGCATTTTGCTTCTGCATCTTTTCATCTTCTATTTTCTATTTTCTATTTTATCTTGTTTTCTATGTTGATACTTTCTGATTTCTTATGATGGATAGCTTTAGTGTTGAGAATTCTGCAGGAGATATCCGTTCTTCAGGAATATCCTCTAGATGTAGGTGGTTCTTCATAGCTATCCCAAAAACCTACCTTCCCAATTTGTTAAGGATGCAAAGTTACAGTTTGGCTCAACACTCAATCCTTTGGTACTAGGCTGTGGTGATGATTATGAGCTCATGAAATCACAGTGTTATCGTATAGGGCAGAAAACCTGATTATAACATGTATGACATCCTGGTTAAAGTAATACAATTAGTAATAATGATAGTTTCAAGTACAGTTTAACTGCTGACAAACCATAACAACCATTAACCTGCTACTTCTGATCACAGGAACAAATTCTAGAGTTACATAACAAAATCAAATGTAAAGCATGTACTTATATTCAGTAATGTTTCCCTTAGTGGAGTGGAGGTGTTCAGATCAGTAGGGGACAAGATAAAGTGAATAATGAAGTCAAATATGGTAGAGTCAAGGCTGCAGATCATAGAATGATCACCCAAGTTTTGGAAACCGGAGGACACCAGAGGGAAATTATGAAATAAAAGTGAAAGATTAATCAGAAAAGGAAGAGACAATGTTTATTTGTTTTAAAATTGAAATTCAAGAAGTAGTTGAAGAAAGAAAGAAGATCAATAGAAGAAAACAAAAAAAGTAAAAAACTTAAACAGTGAAAAAATAACAAAGAAGAGAACAAAAAAAGAGAAAAAGAAAAGAAAGAATAAAAGACCAGGGAAAGAGAGGAGAGAGGGGGAAAAGCCCCAAAACAAAAGTAACCATGAAACACAAAACAAAGCAAGTCAATATCCAACCATACAGGAAAGATACAGCAAATCGAACATGTAAGGGAGAATAAGAGTAGTAAAATACCTCTGGTGTTTGCAGTTCTATGACGGTGTCAATGTCAGATCCCAGAAACATCCTGGGTAGGGAGCTGTTCTCAGCCTCTGGATGTAAAGGCTGAGACTGGTCTTCTGTTGGTGGATTCTCCAGAGGCCAGCTGCTGGCTCCTCTGCTGCTTCAGACACTCCAGCTTTGCTGGTCTTGCTGATTACTCCGCCCTCCAAAGGTGTGTGTATGCCTGCACGCAGGGGCCTGGTTGCCCTGGCTCTCAGCATTCTGATCAGTCTGCCCATCAAAGGAGTGTCTAAAAATTGATTTAAATAAATGGAAGAAGTAAAAGATCACTGCATTAAGAACCTTATTTTTGTCAAGCAATAGACAATACTTTTGTGCATTGGTATTTCTTGATTCATAAATATCAAGAAATCAAATTTGTAACACCATCCAATATAATACTAAAATAATTGATATGTAAGAAAACAATTCAGTGGAAAACAAAACATATTATGGAATTTATTACACGTTTCATTCTTTAGTTATTATCGTTTCCTTTTCTGCAAATTAGAAGTGAATAAAAACATTGTGCCAAATGATATTAATTGCTCAACAAATGGTACATAGTTTATCTAAATACACGGATTGTTCACAGAGAATTTCCTTAGAACATACATCATAATTCGGGTGACCAAGAACTCTCCCTAATTTTAGAAATATCTCTAAAGCATATTTATTAATCTTTGTAACTATCCTTCTAAGATATTCTTTTGTATTTTTTAATACCAATATTAGCAGTTGCTTTTATTTTTGTGTCTTTTTTTATAAAAGAATGAATCTTCCATCTAATGGCAATGTGCCCAGATTCATTTTGTATAATTATTATCAGGATAAAGAGAATGAATATTGGTTTAAAAAGTCAAATATCTGACTAAATAATTTTCCAAAGTTTCATGACATATCCAAAACAAAAATCAAACACTGCTACTCTGGTGTTTCTTCTACTAAATTTCATATTGTTGTTTTACATTGATTCTGTAGTGGTAAATACAGTATTAAAATCCTTTTACTCCAGACCTTTCAACTTATTACTTGTAATCATGTATTGTCTAATTTAAAATGGAATATGTTACTTAAAGTAAATAATGCTACATGCTGTAACAAGCAAATCTGAAAATCTTGCGACCTAACCCAATAAAAATTGATTTCTTGGTTGCACAAAGTCCAAAGACCAATTCGTATATTCTATTTAGTGAGTGACCTTACCTATAGTATGTTAGAGATTCTATTATCCTCCTATTCTCTGATGGACCTTCTTTGTCTTCCTGGAAGACAGAAGAGAATGGATGCAGGATTGTACAGGAGAAATGTATGGATCAAGCCAGGAAGAACCTACCTTCCTTCTGCGGATATTCCATGGTCATAAATACATTGACCTAAATGTTAGTTTGGTTTGCATAGAAGAGTTAGAAGAAATAGGCTTCATAAACACATTGAAAGATGTATATCAGACTTTTCTGTCTGATCTCTTCTTTTTTTTTTTTTTTTTTTTTTTTTTTTGCTTTGTTTTGCTTTTGTTTTTACTTTATGTTGTATTGTTTTGTTTTGTTTTTCCATTCTAGCATCCAGGGGATTTAAATTTAGCCTGACCTGGCCTGGGCTGCTGCGTTTACATTGCTGCCTCAGTCCTTGGTTCTGAAAAGATTGTTTTCTATCACCATTGCTTTTTCTGCGCAATATTTTCCCTTGTTATCTTTCCCACCCCATTCCATTCTGAGCAATACCATAACTACTTCCATACAAGTTTCTCAGGCCTTCCTCTAAAAACAGTTAGGCAATTATTCCATCAGGAAGCTATTGAAAGAATAACCTACAACATAAAAATGTAAGAGTCATATACAGACAGAGTCATGGTTCATCTTACTTATTGAAAGTCATAAACCTTAGAATATATGGAGATGTTACAACAAATGTTAGCTTAACTGATTTTAAATTTATTCTAACAACTGGAATTGTATGCTTTTCCTGAAAACAACAGAAATATTTCTTTTTTTAATTCATAAAGTGTTTATGTATCATGTGTTATGTACTGGCACTGTGCTTTGTAATACACTAAAAATGACTAATATATATGACACTTACGCTGTATTGGTTGGAGTGTATGCACTTATTAAAACTAAATCATAAGTAATTATAAAAGAAATTATTTTTAAAAGGCAAGTATATATGTCCTTAAGGAAAGGGATACTATCAATTGTTAATTTTCAGGAATACTATCCGTGAGGGTCAGACATCTTCAAAGATGAATTGGTCAGGTAAAATACAAAGAAGAAAAAAGGGAAATTTTGCAAATTCTTTCCAATATCTTAACAAAACACTCTGACAATTTCCTAGGCACTTCCTATAATTAGTAACTGCTAACATCTGTATAACTCTATACTATATTAAAAGTTCCTAAATACTTTTCATATTTACTATTTTAATTACTCATCTCAAAATCTTTGTTTATATTTTTATTATGTACATATTATGGATGAGAATATAAGTAACTTTGCAAGGTCATATAGCTAGCATGTAGCAAAATCTGAGAATTGACAGGGAAATTGTGTCCTCAAGAATCAAGCAGAAATGTTATGCTTTAGAGGTAGCAGAGCTTAAGTTTCTGAAAATCAGATTACAGTAGCTGCTCTTAAATATTGGTACCACTTCTCACTAGCCAGACGACTTTTGATGAATTTAACCTGTATCTGAGGTCCTTCATTTACAAAGCAAGGGTAATCTCAATATCTACTTTGTGTATTATAGATTACATAAGCTGGCTAGTATTTCAGAATTACAAAAGTTCTCATTTTATAAAGGTAAAAGTTCTTTAAGTAAGGTTATTATCCTGCGTGCTGATGCACATGGTAGACATTTCTACCTCTGTATAGAAACCAAATTCTAAATATTGGGGCTGACTAGTACTGGAGACCCCTTGTGGCTATGAATCATCTCATCAAAGCACTAATCCTAGCTCAAATGTATATCCATGAAGCAAAGTGTAGAATGAGAGTATTTTCTTCTTAGAATGACTATTAAAAGGAACATTTGTAATCCAGTAAAAAATTAAATGTGAAAGAAGCAAAAGTTAGCCATAAGGAGGTAAGTGTCTGGGTATTTTATCTTGGTGACATTATCAACAATTCTAGCTATCTCTGTGTTTTATGATGTGAATGTCATTGATCCTGCTGACCACATGCCACCTGCAGTCTTGGAATAGGAAGCCTGAGAAGCTTTCATCCAGAGTGAGGTCTGCAGTTACAGAACTTCTCTACCCTGACAGACTACATTTTGAAAAGGCCAGGCTTTAGCTTCTTCTCCCAATGGACATGACAAGAACGAATGAAGGGAAACAACTAGAACCAAAAATTTACTTCAAATTTAGTTTTTAGTACAACAAATAGCTTTGCATCATCTGAGAAAATATAACAGAATAATTAAAACTGGCACTTTGAAGTCTTGTAGGTAATGGGCCCAAATCCTGACTCCACTACTTACCAGCCGAATGACTTTAATAAACCTCCTAGCCTCTTTGTATCTAAGTTTCAGCATCTTAAAAATTATTAAATGATAATTTGTTTCACTTTTATTATGAAGGTTACATTCCAAAAGAACATAAGGATACATAGCCTAGTATCTAAAAAATAGTAACATATATTATAGTTAGCATAATATATTTTCATTTGCAATTAACTTGTGAATTGTGGAATATGTAAGCCCAAAGAATACACTTTAAAATCAAAAACCAATAAATGAAAAATGCCTGTGAAAAATTGAAGCTTCTTTTGGAGTTTATTTTGTTTTGCTTTGCTTTTTGTTTTGGCACTTGGGATTGACTATCAGTACTTTATGACTGACCTGCATTCCCAAGCCTTTCTTTTTCTCTTGCAGTACTGGGGATTGAATCCAGCATCTTTGCATTGAGCCACATCCTTTTTGTTGTTTTTTATTGTGAGACAAGTTCTCAGGAAGTTGCTAAATTGCCCAGGTGTGGCTCAAAATTGTAGTATTCAAACATCTTAAGGGATTTCCACCAAAATCTTAAAAATAAGTATCCCTAATTTCATATACATACAATCTTTGTCAATTAGACTTCCCTGAAACTAATTTTATTTGATGGAAATTTTTTGCCCGCAGTATATGATGTTCTTTTTACAAATCTACAATAATATTCATTTATACAAATGTATAGATATGAAGGATGAGAAAATCTGAACGGTATAAGGAAAACGTCCTTGGATTTAAAATAGAAGCATTGATAATAGAATTTTGATGTCGCCCCTTAAAAGACATGTAACCTTTGTCAGCTAAAATCCTTGATCTGTATTTTTCATTTGCAGGATAAGTATGTAGAAACTTAATTTACTTGAGTCACCACAGAGAAGATCCAGTAGTGTGCTGGAAGCTGAACTGTACCTGTTGTGACAGCTCTGCTTTACAGAGTTAAAGCAAAAGAAGCTGAATTGTAGCTATTGTGATAGCTTTGCAGAGTTACTAGTTATCACTTTTTGTCTGATACTAGAATTTCTAAGATGAGTTCCAGGACTAGCTACATAATTTTCAGGGCCCAGTCTAAAATGAAAAATATGGAACACCCTGTTACAAAAGTATTAAGGATTTCAAATCTGCAACAGAACATGAAATCAAATATTAACAGTTTTGGTTGATGAACACTCATTATATCCTGATGAAGCCATATTAACCCAGGGGACAGAAATTTACTACTAAAACCAGATCAGCCTTGAGCAAACTAGGACTAGGATGTTTAATTACATTTACTTCATGAATAGTTAACATTAGCTTTAATGTATTTACAATGTTTCAGCATAGTACATGAAATAGGGCACGCATACTGTTATCTTTTCAATTATAATTAAAGTATATGGAATAGAATGGAGCTTGAATAGTACCTTGTTTAAAAAGATCTTTGCTTGTTTTAGGAAAAGATTTTGCTGTATGTTCCAATGTTCTGAGTCTTCTCAATTACACACACACACAAAAAAATCTGAGAATTCCAAAAGTCATTGTAAAACTGTTCTTTAAAATAAGTTTCAAGAAAAAAATTTAAATGAATAAATAGATTATTACTTATGTAATTTCTCATTATGGATGTGTTCATAGAATGGTGATAAGATATTGGAAATACAAAAAATCACTAGAAAATACACCGTTTTGTGTATAGTGTGTATTCATCACATTCCTATGAAGAAAAGGATTACACACACGCAAACAGTGAACTTACAAAATGGAGGAATTAGCAAGATGTTCACGGTAATTATAAATGATATAGAAAAAATTATAAATAATGTAGGAAAAATTATGAATTCTTTTGTTGAATTTATAGGCTTACAACTATGACTAATAATGATCTAGTCACTGTTGTCTCTGTGCAAACAATGAAAATAATTATAGAAGAGTTTCTTAAACTAAAATATGCATTACAATTACCTGAAAGATTTGTTAACACCTGTGATGAGTTCCATTCCACCTTTAGATTCAATAGCTTTCTACGAGGGCTACAGCATTTGAATTTCAAACAAATTTACAGGTGATGTGTTCTGCTCTTTTTAATAGTTAACTACACATCATTACACACTCCAAATTTAGTAAGCATAATACTAGTGCAATATCTATAATACATCTTCCTAGAAATGATACCTAATTAATTTTCAATATCTATGAAAATGCCTAGTGTCATATGAGAGTTGTTCAATTTTTTTTTTTTTTTTCAACACCGGGGATTGAACTCACAGCTTCGCGCCTGCCAGATAGGCGTTTAAGCCACTGAGCCAAACTCCCGGTCCTAAGTTTTTGAGACAGGGTCGCACTGTGTAGCTCAGGCCGGCCTTGCGCTCCAGTTATAGCCCAAGCCGGCCTCGAACTCACAGCGCTCCACCTACCTCAGCTTCCCGAGTGCTGGGATTAAAGGCGTGCGCCACCACGCCCGGTTGAGTTGTACGATTTTTAATATGATTTTCAAGAAAACAGGTTATAGTAATTAAGCATAAGAAAATATTTGCTTCTCGGCCTTTTGGCTAAGATCAAGTGTAGTATCTGTTCTTATCAGAGTTGTTCGATTTTTAATATGATTTTCAAGAAAACAGATTATAGTAGTTAAACATAAGAAAATATTTCACAGCATGAGTTTGTGTGTGAGACTTTCAAGGTATAAACATGTTTTTCAGACTGTCAAAGCATAGGAGAGGAAAATTTCTCACAAAGGAAATAATACATTCAGAGATAAAGATTTGAAGCATGAGTTCAGATTGAGCGGATGCAGAGCAATTTAGACAAATTCAGTGAATTTCAACCCTGGTGGCACGTAAGGATCATTTGGGGTGTTATAAAACTTTAAGTGACTAAGTTCCACTTTATACCA
>RJWM01022092.1:0-34212 GCA_004363535.1 Dasyprocta punctata | reverse complement strand
GAACTCACAGCCTCACGCCTGCCAGACAGGCGCTTAAGCCACTGAGCCAAACTCCCGGCCCTAGTTTTTTGAGGCAGGGTCACACTGTGTAGCTCAGGCCAGCCTTGCGCTCGCGTTGTAGCCCAAGCAGGCCTCAAACTCACAACGCTCCTCCTACCTCAGCCTCCCAAGTGCTGGGATTAAAGGGGTGCGCCACCACGCCCGGCTTCCTCCTGGCTTCTGCATCAGTTTCCCAAAATTTTCATGATCCTTGGTCCTCCAGCCTTGCTTCTGATCTCTTCCTCTCATTTCTCTAATTTCCCCCCTCCTCTTAAATTTTCTCCCCTCAGGTTTCAATTGGCATATTGAGGGCTTATTTACTGCATGCAGTTTTCTGGCTTTAGATTTTATTATATAACCATAAATCTAGTTCTTACAGTTGGTAGCAAATTAATGGTTACTTCAGTTTGTCAATTTCTAGGCTGTGTTTGATGCTACTGTTATTGCTGATTGTACCAATTTAGCCAAAGTGACATAGTTGTTCTACCCAGCTATTCATCCTGGTATACTTAGACTGAGATTGCCTAAGGGTCATAGAAAATACTGTGAGCCTGTGCCAAAGAACCAAAGACTGGGTCAAGTAGGCAGCATCTTTTCATGCCCAATAAATCGAAGAGATACCATCTTCAAACAGACTCAAACCCCAGACAACAGTCACACCCACAGGACACCTTTAAGAAGTAGTCATTAACTAATGGTTCTAAATACTAGCAATAAAGTTACTCACCATAGGCAATTTATAAACATCAACCCAGGAAATAAACTAAAAAAGAAATAAAATGAGAAGAAATTTAAACAAAGTTCAACCCAGACATCCAGTTCAGCAAAGAAAAACTCTAAAATGAGAGGCCACAAGACAAATGAAGAAGGCTCTGGAAAAAAATTAAAAAATAATCTCTCAGATAACTACATAGATGGTGACCATAATGAAAGACATGATTAGTGACTCTAGCGCATATGCAGATTAAAAAAAAAAAAACAGATGTGCTTAGGAAAATGATGGAAACCATTTCTTGCCCAACATAGGCAAGAAATGGAATTCATAAAGCAGACTCAAGCAGCTCTCCAGGAGATTAAAAATTCCATCAAAAGTACCTGAAGCAGAATAAACCCATGAGGAGATAACCTCAGATACAGAAGACAGGCTGTGGTTAGTGATCATGAGAAAAATAAACAATCTCTAAAAAATAGCGAGGGACCATGAGAAATCAATCCAGCAGATATGAATAACATAAGATTTATTGCAGTCAATGAAAAAGCAGGAGATAGCACAAATGATATTAAAAAAAAAAAAAAAAAAAAAACCTGTTCATAGATGTCATGGCAGACAATTTCCCTGGCAGGGAAAAAGAATTTGACATAAGATAAATGAAGCATATAGAACTCCAATTAGCCATGATCAAATCTATAGCAAGGCATATAATAATTAAGATTCCAAACATTCAACACAAGAACAGGATATTAAAAGTTGTTACAGAAAAGAAATCATCTATCAGGAAAGCCCATCAGACTCACAGCTGACTTTTCAACACAAACCCTCAAGCTAAGGAGAGCTTGGAGTGAGATATTTCAAGCCCTAAAAAAAAAAAAAAATCTCCATCCCAGATTACTGTAGCCCACAAAACTACCTTTCAAAGTTGGAGAAATAAAATACTTCTGTAACAAAAAACACATGAGGAAATTCATGAACATCAAACTAACACTCCAAAATATTTTGAAAGACATTCTAAAAAGAGATAACAAGGACTACAACTCCATGAACACCCAACAAAATGAATCCACCAGGCAAGGCAAACAATTAAATGGTGATGGGGGAGCCAACAACAGCAAAATAAAATGACAAGGATAAGGGAATACATATCAGTTATAACCATCACTATTAATGGTCTCAACTCAACAATCAGACTGTCAGAATGGATCAAGAAGCAAGATGCAACATACAAGGAACACATTTAACTCAAAAAGAAATTCACAGACTGAAAGTCAAAGGATGGAAAACAATACTCCATGCAACAGGAACCCAGAAAAAAGCTGCCGTGGCTATTCTATTTTCAGACAAAGTGGATTTCAAGCCAAGACTGAGACAAAGAGGTCACTACATCCTTATAAAGGGAACAATCCAAGAGGAAGAGATAACAATCATAAATATATATGCAACAAATACTAGTGCACCTAACTATATAAAACAAATATTAACAGATATGAAAAATCAAATAAAGCATTGATACAATTGTATTGGGGGATCACAATACCCACTGTCACAAATAGATCAACTACACAAAATAACCAACAATGAAATATTAGAACTCTTTAGCAAATACACTTATTAGATGTCTACACAGTGTTCTACCCCATAACATCTGAATACACATTCCTCTCAGCTGCATAAGGGACATTCTCCAAAACAGACCACAAACTAGCTCACTGAACATGCTTAAGTAAATACAAAGGTACTGAAATTATCCCATGCATATTATCAGACCATGGTGCAATGAAATTGAAAATCAGTGGCAAAAGAAACCACAAAAACTACATAAAGACATAGAAATTAAATAACACACTCCTGAACAACCAATGAGTCACAGATGAAATAAAATTAAAGGAGAAAGCAGTTTCTACAATTAAACAATAATGCCAATACAACATACACAGAATTTATGGGACACAATGAAAGCAATCCTATGAGGGAAATTTATAGCAGTAAATACCCATTTAGGAAAACAGAGTGAGCTCAAATAAACAATGTTGAACCACAAGCTTCTAGAAAAACAACAAGTCAAGCCCAAAGCTTGTATAAGGGAGGAAATCATAAAAATCACAGAAGAAATTAATGCAATGGAGACTAAGAAAACAATACAAAGAATCAATGAGTCAAAGAGTTGGTTCTTTAAAAGATTATATAAAATCAACAAACCCTTAGCCAACCTTATCAAAAAAAAAGAGACTCAAATCCATGCAATTAAGAATGAAAAGGGTTAAATCATAACAGATCCTGCAGAAATGCAGATCATCAATATCTACTCCGAGAACCTGCATTATAATGAGATGGAAAATGCAAAAGAAATGAACAGATTCCTAGAAACACATGAATTCCCAAAGCTGAATCAAGATGTAAAAATCCTAAGTAAACCAATTATGATCAATGAAATTTAAGATTAATTGAAAAACTATCAACAAAGGCCCAGGCCCTGATGGATTCACTGCTGAATTCTACAAGAAATTTAGAGAACACCTAATACCATGGCTTCTCAAACTCTTTAATGAAACTGAAAGGGAAGCAATGCTCCAAAATTCATTCCTGGAAGCAAGCATTACCCTCATCAAAAAACCAGACAAGGACCCAACTAAGAAAGAGAACTGCAGGCCATTGCCTTAATGAACCTAGACACAAAAATCCTCAAAAAGATACTGGTAAACAGAGTGTAGCAAATCATCAAGAAGATTATACACCATGATCAAGCAGGATTCATCTGAGAAATACAGCGTTGGTTCAACATACACAAATCAGTAAATGTAATATACCATATTAACAGAGCCAACGACAAAACCACATGATCATCTCAGTAGATGCAAAAAGACATTTGACAAAATCTAATGCCCATTCATGATAAAAAGCTCTACAGAAAATTGAAAGTCTTTATCACAATCTGATAAAAACCATCTATGACAAACCAACAGCCAACATCATACTAAATGGTCAACAACTGAAAGCTTTCACTCTAAAATCAGGAACAACACAAAAATGCCCACTGTCATGGCTCTTATTCAATATTGTTCTGGAAACCTTAGCCAGAACAATTAGACAAGAGAAAGAAAGAAAAGGAATAACGATAGAGCCGGGCATGGTGGCACACACCTTTAATCCCAGCACTCGGGAGGCTGAGGTAGGCAGAGCATTGTGAGTTCGAGGCTGGCTTGAGCTACAACGCGAGCGCAAGACCGGCCTGAGCTACACAGTGCGACCCTGCCTCAAAAAAAAAAAAAATAGGGCCGGGAGTTTGGCTCAGTGGCTTAAGCGCCTGTCTGTCAGGGGCGAGGTTGTGAGTTTGATCCCTGGTGCCGCAAAAAAAAAAAAAAAAAAAAAAAAAAAGAATAACAATAGCAAAGGAAGAAGTTAAATTATTATTATTCATGGATGATATGATACTGTATATAGAAGACCCCAAAACTCCACCAAAAGACTTTTAAATTTAATATGCAAATTCAGTATTGTAGCTGGATACAAAGTCAACACTCAAAAATCAATAGCCTTCCTGTACACAAGTAACAAACTCAGAGACAAGTTAGGGAAACAACTTTTACAATAGCATCCAAAAAAAATGAAATACCTAGGAATCAATCTAATGAAGGAGTAAAAGATCTGTACATTGAAAACTACAGTGCTCTAAAAAAGGAGACTGAAGAGGATGTCAGAAAATGGAAAGCTATCCCTTGTTCTTGGGTAGGAAAAACCAACATAGTGAAAATGGCCAAATTTCCGAAACTGTTACAAATTTAATGCAATTCTGATCAAAATTCCAACAGCATATCTCACAGCATTAGAGAAAAGAATCCTAAAATTCATTTGGATCCAGAAGAGACCTAGAATAACAAAGGCAATTCTGAGCAAACAACATAAGGCAAAGGGCGTCACAATCCCTGATTGAAATTATACTACAAAGCTACTGCAATAAAAATAGCATGGTACTGGGAAACAAAAGACTTGAAGATCCAAGGAACACGTTAAAAGATGCAGAAACAACTTCAGACATACTTAACAACCTTATCTTTGACAAAAGTGACAAACAGATTCACTGGAAGGAAGATAGCCTCTTTAATAAATGGTGCTGAAAAACTGGCTTTCTACATGCCACAGATTAAAAATCAGACCCATATCTCTCACTATACACTAAACTAAAATTGAAATGTATCCAGGATCTAACCATTAAACCTGCTGGAAGACAGAATAGGCAGAACTCTTGATAACATTGGTGTAGGCAAAGATTTTATGAACAAAACCCCAATCGCACAGGAACTATCACAAAGAATCAAGAATTGGGATCTCATCTTATTAAAAAGCTTTTGCACAGCCAGAGAACCCATCAATGGAGTGAAGAGACAACCCACGGTGTGGGATAAAATGTTTGCCAGCCTGTCCTCAAAGGATTACTATTGAGAACATACGAAGAACTAAAAAAAAAAAAACCAGACCCCCTCAAATTTAAAGACCCAATCAAAAAATGAACATCTGAGATGAATACACACTGCTCAGATGAAGAAGTACAAACAGCAAATAAATATATGAAAAAAGTTCGGCCAGGTATGATGGCGCATACCTTTAATCCCAGCACTCGGGAGACTGGGGCAGGAGGATCATTGTGAGTTTGAGACCAGCCTGGGCTACAAAGTGAGTTCAAGGCCAGCCTGAACTGCATAGTGAGACCCTGTCTTAAAAAATAGGGCTGGGCATTTAGCTCAGTGGCCTAAGCACCTGCCTGCCAGGCGCGAGGTTGTGAGTTTGATCCCCGGTACCAAAAAAAAAAAAAAAAAAGAAACAAAGAAAGAAAAAAATGTTCAACATCACTGGTCATTCAAGTGATGTAAATTAAAACAACACTCAGATTCCATCTCATCCCAGAAAGAATGGCTATTACTAAGAAATCAACGACTAACAAATGCTGGAGGGGATGTGAGGAAAAGGAACGCTTCTCCACTTTTGGTGGGATGTAGACTGGTGTAAACACTGTGTAAATCACTGCAGAGATTCCTCAAAAAATTAGGAGAGGCTCCATTTGACCCAGCCATTTTCCTCTTGGCTATCTTCCCAAAAGAATTAAAAGCATCATACTACAGTGATAAATAAACACCTATGTTTACTGCAGCACTTTGTAACAGCCTTTGGTCCCAAGTGTCCCATCAGCTGGTGCATGCATAAAGAAGACGTGGGGTTTTTTCATACAATAGAGTACTAGTCAGCCATAAAGAGGGATACACTTGAGACATGTCCAGGAAAATAGATGCACCATGAGTCCACACTCTTAAGTGAAATAAATCATACACACATGTAGAAATACCACATTATTTCTCTGGTGTGAGAAACCAAAAGTGTAAATAAGGACCAAACTGTATTATGTATTGTGAAATAGGAAGAAAATGTTCAAATAGGAAGGGCAAGGGAGGAGGAAAGGAAAGAAGGGAAAAGTATTAAAAAAAAAAAAAAAAGGAAAACATGGCAACAGAGCTTTTGTAAATGGGTGTCTTGGTTACTTTTCTCTCTCATTGCTGGGACAAAATACCCAACACCTAAAATTAAAGAAGAAAAGGTTTACTTAGCTCACAGTTCATGGAGGTTTCAGTTCATAATCTGCTGGATCCAAGGCAGGGTGGCTCACGGCAGAAAGCAAACAGTTCATGGCAGCAGAAAATAGCCAAAGCAACCAGAGCAAAAAGGGAGGAGCACAGAGAAGACTGTTTCTGTCTCTTATATGTAGGCCACACCTACTTAGGTATAGCACTCACACCCATAATCCCAGAATTGGACCATGAATCCGTCACAAACTCTAGAAGCCTGCTCTAATGACTGTATGAGGCTTCTGGGGGGCATCCAGACACAAACCATAACAATGGGGAAGGGAGGAAGGATCGAAGGGAGGGTTGGGGGGGTGGGAAAAAAATTCCATATACAGGTACAAAAAATAAAACACACCAATGAAATCTGATTGGAAAAAATATATATATATTCAAACCAGAAGGGTAACTGTCCAGTACCCTGAACAGATGCTCCAGATTGTGTTTCAGAATTGCTAGGATGACTAGGTGACAGAGGGTCAGAGAACCCTTGACTATGCTTAAGACCTGGAATTTTTCTGTCTCTTCCACTCACATGAAAAGCTCCAAATCACAAAACCAGACATCACAAAGCAGCAGTCTGGTAGTCTGTGGATTGCTCTAAGTTCAGCTCAGACCCTCCTTGTCCATCCACATTCTCATGGCTGCCCTGAATCAATCTTTAGGAAGTACAGTATTTTCAGGGAGAAGCCCCATAGCTGACTGAAACAGTAATCAGTATCTGGCCCTTTGTGCTACCCTTGTTGTAAGTTTTCTTATACACTGGAATGCAGACCACACATTTCTTCCTGTGATATGGGTGCAGAACTAACTTTACACTGATCTCATACTTGCTGAGTAGACTGGGCCACAAGACTGGCAGACAATTAGAGTTGGATACAAAGACGGCATACTCACGGAATGCCAGTAAGTGGAAAAGGGGGGATCCACACCTGAAGATGTGAGGACAGTGGATAGTCATCTCTCCTTCACTGACCCGTGGCCCCGCAGGCTGGTATCCCTCCCACTCCAACCAGATGATTTAATGCAGACCATTCAGCTTTACAGATGCGTGTATGCTTCCTGACACCTTCTTCCCAGATGGATATATGTTTCAGCATCTACAAGACTGAACCATTTCCTCGAGCTGGACAAAAATGCTGGCACACAGCTGCGGCCACTCCGTGAGCTGCCTTTCCCATCAGTCCCAGAGACTTAACTTTTGAGAGCCTGTCCAAGATCACTACTGACACAAAGTTACCTAACAACACACTTCTCTCCATGTATCACCATCAGTAAACAACAAACAAGTATATTTTCTGTAACTGAGCACAAATAAATATGAGCCAAATAACCATGTAGCCAACAGGTTACAAAAATAGATATTTATTATGTTTTAATACACTTGTATTATAGAGACCTAGTCACAATACACTTAAGTCTTTGTGTTAAATATAAATTAAATGAACACAAAAAACCTATAAACAAATTGAGAAAACTGCCAAAAATCCTTCCAAGCCATGACTCGTCATTAAAACTATATGATGCTTGAGCCGGGGGCTTAGCTCAGTGGTGTAAGTGCCTGCCTGGCAAGCACAAGGTCGTGAGTTCAATCCCTGGTACCCCCAAAAAAACCAAAAAACAAAACAAAAAAACCCTGTATGATGCCATCTGCAGCCATGTGTAAATGCTGAAAACCACAATATAGAGGAAAGTGACTCACCATGAAGCCATGGTGGGTTTCACGGTCTGCAATGAGCTGGTCAAATCAGGGCAACCAGATGTCTCAGCAAAGGCACATCACTGTGTAGAGCCAAGGGCTGCATCGTTAGGACACAGGTTAACTCCACAGCAGCGCAGGGGAATACACTCACATGATGAGCCATGCTGCCTCAGAGCATGAATCTCAGAGGACCCAGTGACAAGGAGAACAGCCACTTCACCTCCAAAAGCCTTTCCAGGTCCTTGACCTAAAAGCAGATGACCAAAACTGACTGCACCGGAGTTTGTCCACAATATTCACAAACACAGCAAAACATACACATAAACACAAAGCGCAGGGAACCTGCTGCATTTCAAAATGAAAAGGTTCAGATGCTGACCCCAAGAGAGGACAGGTGACCACAGCCCGGACACCCAAGCCCTCCAGTCAGTCCTGAGACTGCATCCCTGAGGCACAAGAGTCCCGTGCTCCTGAGTCTCCATCGTGGAGCTGTCCAGTCCCCACTGCCTTCCTCGGGCGGGTGGTTGACAGCTCCGGAATGTGCTAAGAACCACACATGCTCTGAGCCCTACAGGGCAAAGCCCAGCCCAGCAGTGTCCACCCCACGCCACACCTGGCTGTATGTCTGCAGTTCAGAAACTCAGCAGCAGTCTCTCCTCTTGAAGAGCTGGAGGATGGCCTGTGCACTGCCCATGGTTCCCAGGAAGCACACATGGAGACAAAACCCGACAGGGTCAGTTACGAGACTCGGAGGCGATGGGGCTGCGGACTGTGGACATGAGGTGTGACTTGTAGGTCTTGCTGAGGCCCGTCATCCAGAATTTCAACAGCTTGACATTGTCCTCCTCTGACGCACCAAGAACACTCAGGAGCTTCTGTGTGTCCTCCTTGGGCCGACTGTCCACCTTGGTGAATTTAAAGAGGACTTTCACTTTGCTGCAGAAAACCAAAAACACACACTCAGCCGACAGCCCGAGAACCAGAGCTCATGAGGCCTCAATGGTTTCGAGACCAGTGGGAGCTCTGCAGGCCCAGCTGGGACTCCCACACCTGGAGGCAGCAACAGCTCATCACAGGAGCAGGCACGTGCACACCAGCCTGCAGCGCAGCAGAGAGAAAGACGGTGCTGCGCACCAGCAGCTCCCACAGCTCAGGAGGCTGAGGCAGGAGGGCTGTTTTAAACACAAGAGTTTGAGGTCAGAATAAACAACACAATGGATTCATTTCAAAAAAAAAAGAGAGAGAAAATCGGGCACAGCTGTCCTTAAATTCATGTTAAAAAAACAGGTTACAGGGCATCTAATAAAATTTGCTTAAAAATTTTTTTACTACAAGCAAAACAGAAAAAACAAAGTAATTTGCAAAAGAAAAGAAAAGAAAAGAAAAGAAAAGAAAAGAAAATATGCTGGGTAAGACTGGGTGGTAGAGCACCTGCCCAGCATGCCTAAAAGCACACCCCAAGCACTGCCAAGAAACAAAACAAAACAAAACAAAACAAAACAAAACAAAAGGCAACATGTATTATCTCACTTAGGGCTTCATAAGTTAACTGAGCAATAAAGTAACAGAACTTCAGTTAAGAACCTTCTCTGGGGAGCTGGGCGTGGTGGCACACGCCTTTAACCCCAGCACTCGGGAGGCTGAGGTAGGAGGAGTATTGTGAGTTCGAGGCTGGCTTGGGCTACAACATGAGCGCAAGGTTGGTCTCACCTACACAGTGCAACCCTGCCTCAAAAAAACTAGGGCTGGGAGTTTGGCTCAGTGGTTTAAGTGCCTGTCTGGCAGGTGTGAGGTTGTGAGTTCAATCCCCAGTGCCCCCCCCCAAAAAACCTTCTCTGGGGGCCAGGGGTTTAGCTTAGTGGCACAAGCACCTGCTTGGCAGATGCAAGGTAGTGAGTTTGATCCCTGGTCCCCCTGCCCCCAACCTGCAAAAAAAAGCCCCTTCTCTGCATGCTGGGCGTCCTTCCTTGCCCTCAACAGCTGCTGAAGACAGAAACTGCCCCGACCTCACAGAGGACGATCGGGAGCAGGAAGCACCGGCACTTCCCAAGGCCACCAAGACTGTTGAACGGCAGGACTGGTGTCTGAACCCCACTCAAAACCACTACTCTCACCAGCTCCACACAGCGAGGGCGGGCCTTTTGCAAAGCCAGTTTCTGCTTTTCCTCAGCAAATCTGCTGTCACGGGCAGCTCCGTCCCCCACGGGCAGGAGGCCTGGACAGTCTCACAGCTCGTGCTTACTTCATCCACTCCTCCTTGAGGCAGACGAGGCACTGGTCCACCACGTCCACAGACAGGTTCTGGTTGGTCAGCGCTGCTTCAATCTTATTCAGGATGGTGGGGCCAACTGGGGACAAAGCAGAGGCAGGGGGCTTCAGGGGTGGGCCCAGGGGCCAGCCCCGCCTGCTCTGACAGAAGGCAGCCCCAGCAGCGGCACCCACCTCGGTCTGCAGCCACGGGGCTCCCACTCGTCACTACAAACTCATACTTGCTGAGAGACTGGTCATCCTCACAGCCGACTGGATGGAGGGTGGAACGCGTAGCTGGGTGGACCTCCACGATGACTGCAAACTCTGTGGCAAAGCAAAATACAGCATCCTCATTTCACCGACAAGCCCACACCATCACGCTGCACCACATTACTGCACAGCAGCCAGGAGCCCCGCCAGGCAGAGGCCTCCTGAAAGCCATGCCCTCATGCTGAAAATCTTGCCATGTGGAGACAGAGCTGATAGGCAGCTTCTGCCTCAGTTAAACTAGTAATTTTTTTTTTTTTTTTTTTGTACTGGGGATCGCACTCACGACCTCAGGCTTACTAAGCAAGCGTTTGAGCCACTGAGCTAAATCCCCAGCCCTAAACTAGTAACTTTTTGTATTATAATAATATACAATGATCACACATCTATCACTCCATACTAAGTATATATAAGGGCGGTCTTGTCACTCCATCTTGTAACTGTGAAACAGACTCTGAGAAGTTCAGTAATTCGGCCAAGGTTATACAGCTAGTGATGATACGAATTTCAAGTCCATCTCTGGAACCCTGTACCACCACCCAGATTACACGTTCTGCCCTGTGGGTCTCAGGACCTGGCCTGACACTGAAGATCAATTCAGAGTTCTGGTGGCTGCTCTCTGCCAGCTCTTCCACAGCGTGTAGCTCTGAGCATGGCCAGCCCCTCACTGACATGCACTAGAGTCACTGTCCTGCCTACCAGGCCAGGCCTACAGCCAAATTGGCTCCTAAGGGTTCCCAAGCCAAGGATGAAGGGCCAATACAACCATGGCTCTGCCCCTGAGGGAGACTGGCCATCATGAAGCAGGGCCCAACTGCATTTGTGGTACACATGAGGATAGCAAAGCCAGCAAGTACCAGAAGTGGGCAGGAGACCACCAAGAAAAGGCAGGCAGCAACACTCCTACACTACACTGGCCCTGTCCCGATCCCAGCAAGCCCCCTGTGTCCGAGGCAGACTTACCAGGAAGAGGCTCTCCAGCCGCCTATTTCTGCTGTCCTCCACACCCCCTCTACTTGCAGGACCAGGACTGCTAGCCTCTGAGAAAAACAGCCCCGCCACCCCCCCCCACCCATTCTGAAGGCACAAAGTGGAGGCCCAAAGCCACCAGGAAAACTGGTTCTGCACATGGGTCCTCCTGCCTCCAGACAGCAGGCTGCATCCTGGAATTCATGACTGAGATCAAGTCCCACCCCGGGGCTGAGGTGTGGGCCCTCCCAGGAGGCTCTGCGGTGGGCAGTACGCACCTGAGGACAGCACGTGGACGGGGATCTGCACGTGCGGGCTAAGCCCCAGGAAGTTGCACCGGTAGGCCTCCTCATACTGGTTGCTGTATGGGATGATGCGGACGCAGCCCACGGGCAGCATGGTCTGCAGGGGACAGGTGGCTCAGGACCTGCCACTGCAAGGAGCCCACACCTACATGCCCTCTGCCAGCCTGAAGCCTCCTTCCTCAAGGTCATCTCCCACCACAAGGCCCCGGGTCCTCTCCTGGCCATTGGTCACACACTGACTCCTTCTGCCTCTTGCTGTGCAGCGTGACCTGGCTCTGTCACTCCGCCTTCTCACACGTTTGTCTCTTCCCCCACCTCGCAGAGCCGATGAGCTTTGTGAGATGGGGCCCTACTCCCTTCTACACGCACACACCTCAGTAGGCAGCAGGCAGGCACACACCTTCCGGGACTTAAAACACCAGGCCACGCCTCTGGGCACCGTGCCTACCACCCAGTCCTGCCCACTGAGAAGAGTGCTTGCAGAGGGCATGGGCCAGACCCACACCTGTGGCTTCTTAGAGGACTGAAGGCTTGGGGAGGGGCAGGTAGGGCAACTGTCTATCGGGACAGCACAAACTCCTTGCCCCGGAAACAGCACTGCTGACTGCCACTTGTAAGAGACGAGAAGACACTGGTGGTGGACGGGTCACAGGCTCTGCACTGAGCGGCACGTGTGCCATGACAGCTTCGCCCACGTGGTTGGCCCACACGACGGATGATAAAAAAGCACTCTTACCCTCAGAACTTCAAATGCTGACTGGACCAGGTCCACATCTCTGCTTTTCCAGATCACCTGGTTCCCCATGAGAACGTGCCAGGCCAACATGCGGAACGACGGGGCCCCCAGCACCTGCAACGACACACAGTGCTATCTGCCTGTAACAGACAACCGAAGTCCTTTCTCACTTCCTTCTGAAGGAAGTTACTTTCTTCGTTTGGCAACTTTGTATGACAAAGGAGTACGGGGTCAGAAAAGAGAAAGTCGCTTCTCAGGAACCTGGGCAACTTCCCTAGCGCTGACAAGGGATGAGGGAAGTCCCCAGACCTGCACCTGCAGGCTGGATTCCAACGCCCTTGCACCCTTAAGAGCTTTCCCCCTAAATTTTACTTTTAAAATATGAAGCAACATAGTATCATCCTTTCCAGCATTTACCTTTTCTCTATAGACATGCTGCACTTTACTGAGCCATCGAAGTCAGCTGCAGACAGCACAACGTGACAGCACCCAGGAAGACCACGGGCTGCACTCCATAACCCAGCCCGTGCCCCCACCTGTCACGTGACAGCCAGTCACATACTGCGCTGTGCTCCTAGTACATCCCTTACAGCTGCAGTTCTTTTGATCCTGGTGTCAATACAGGGACAAGACTGCTTTTAGTTGTCAGGTCTTTTACTCTCTAAACAGCTCCTCTTCCCTTTCCTCTTACTCACTCCCAGAATGCTCACATTTTAGAAAGGATAGTCTACTGTCTTATGCCTTCTAAGAACCCAAACATGGCTCTGAAACAAAAAAAAAAAAGAGATGACAATCACATATCTAACCAAACTCCACCAATCTCAAAGTACCTTGGGCCCTGGTGGAATTCAAAATTCCTTCTAACATTAACCCAGCCTAGTCAACTTAGGAAGACTCTATCTTAAAATAAAACATCACACTGTAAAGGCAATCATTGTATTACTGCAAATATGTGCTAATAAAAAAATAAATGAGGTGCTTTTCTTGGGGGGGGGTAAGACAGGGTCCATTACATGGTTCAGGCTGGCCTCAAACTCCCAGCACTTCTCCTGCCTCAGTCTACCAAGTGCTAGGATCACAGGCATGCGTCATCATGCCCAGCTACAAATAAATACTTTTTAAAATGGGCTGGGGATGTAATTCAGTGGGAAGGTTCTGGGTCAAATCCTCACTATAAAATAAAATAAAACAAAAATAAGTGCAGTGTTCCTATAACATACACCCCAGATGTTCGTGCACCTTCAGCCACTGAGAAGGTTCCTGGCCACTCCCTTGGAAGAAGTCAGGCCCAGAGGACGGTGTGCTGGGCTCTTCTCCTGGTTTCTGACGGGGGCAGCACTAGCCTCGGCTGCTTACCTGTCTCATGTGCCGAAGGGATTTGAACACAGATAGCTTCCGGGGCTGCCAGTTTCCACAGTCTGACAATAAGGATGAATCCGTCAGACACTTGGCCAGCTCCCGCCCTTCTGTACTCTCTGGCAATACAGGGGCCTTCTCCTCCTCTTCAGTCTCCGAGTTGTCCCAGCTTTCTGATTCCTCTTCTAAATCTACAGGAGAGAAGATAAGGATAGTTACACAACGTCCCTCCTCAAACGTGACAGGCTTGTTCCAGGACCACTGCAGTCCTAGGCGCCTGTGGTTATACCCACCAGTCACTGGTTCTTCTGCACGTCCCCGCAGCTGTTCCCCTGGAGCCCTGAGAGGTAGAAAGGGCTTCAGGGCTGTTTACATGGCCTGGGCATAACACTGTGTTTCAGGATGACTTAGTAAAGTTGTCTCCTCACTGGCGGGCGATCCCGCAGCGCTGCGTGTTTCCTCAGCACGCACTCCACTAGATGCTCTCCTGGGGCTCCACACACTTAGCCCTCTGGCTTTCTGAGGTCAACACCACCACCCTCCTTTCTCAGGTAAAAACAGAAAGGTTTGTTTTAGAGTCTCCGTAACAGTCTTCACACATAATTGCAACCCTGCTCCATGTGACATTAAGACCTGAGGAGAAGGGTATGCATGATGACGAAGCCAGGTCTGTGCAATTCCAAAGTGTGTGCCAAGCCCTTGCTCTGTTCCCTCATGCCCAGCACGACCCAGACCACCGCAGAGCACCTGGCACCTCACATCCCTGAAAGCTTCCGGATCCTGACCTCTCTGTGCAAAGACACCTCAAGAGACTGACCCGACCACCTGCACTGGCCTCAAAGTCTGTGACTGGCACAAGAATGAATGGGGCTAGGGCCGCAGAAGACACGGGCACATGAGGGTGAACGTGAGGTTCTGTTTCCTGAGCACGTTGTGCTCTTGCTGAGACCTCACTCCTGACCTTCCCCGCCCAGGAAGAGCTTGCTGAAGTGCAAGTGTGTGCAAGGATCATCCTGAAAGAGCTTTAAAGGGTTAGAGGTCCATTCTTTGCAAACTAAAGCACAAGATGCATTATTAGCAACAAACTGTGCCCAACACGCACCTCAAGTCTACCCTCCTGCACCAGGGTCCCTGGGAAGTGAGCCTGAAACACAGGACTCCGAACCCCAGGTGTAGAGAATATGACCATGAACCTGAGGAGGCAAGGAACTTGGGAGGCTGGGGGACAATTCCCCTTGTTGGAAAACTTGGGCCCAAGTGACACACCACTTTATTTGTTCCTAGCAAAGAGTCAGAGACTGTCTACAAGGACAGGCTCTTGGCTATCATCAAAAGATATGGGCAGGAATATCTTCAGTTAATTCTCTCTTGAGCATCCCTAATCTTGAACTCTATTCATCTATCTGGGGAATAACTTATTTCAAAACACCATCAAGGGGGCCAAGTACATAGCTCAGTAGCAAAGTGCCTGCCTAGCAAGTGCAAGGTCCTGAATTTGATTCCCGGCACCAAAACACACAAAACAAACAAACAATACCATCAACAAAAGTGAGACAACAAAGTACAACGAAAACATAAAGAGCATTTAATCCCAGCACTCGGGAGGCTGAGGTAGGAGGAGCGTTGTGAGTTCGAGGCTGGCTTGGGCTACAACACGAGCCCAAGGCTGGCCTGAGCTACATAGTAAGACCCTGCCTCAAAAAACTAGGGCTGGGAGTTTGGCTCAGTGGCTTAAGGGCCTGTTTGGCAGGCGCAAGGTTGCGAGTTCGATCCCCAGTGCAACAACAACAACAAAAAAACATAACAAGCAAAGGGCCAGATTTCAGGAAGGCTCATCACAGACTTTCTCAGAGCCACATGTCCCTGTGTTAGCACCTCCCACCTGGAGGCCAGGAGCCAGGTGGCCCCCGTGGCCAACTCAGGCACCCACTGCCCCCAGCAGCACCAGGGCTCACCAGCGAGCTTCTCCATCTGCACCAAGGTGTCCTCTGTTGGCGCACCCTCCAGGAGCTTCTCTGTCAGCCGGCTGCCACAGGCTTTCAGGAGCCTACAAAACACAGGATCAAGTAAGAAGATTTCCTGCCTAGGAGAAGCCTCATCCTAAAGCACACGAAGCTCCTTGATCCGACAAGTTCACAGAAAACACAGGCCTAAAAGAACAAGATGGCTGGGTACAACGGCCCACTCCGATGGCCCCAGTGACTCAGAAGGCTGAGGAAAAGGACTGCTTGAGCCCAGGAATTCAAGGCTAGCCTGGGTAACATGGTGAGAACTTGTCTTACAAAAACATCCAAGCTGCCACAAGGACACAGCCTGACCCAGAATGGAGGCCACTCTGCAAGACATGACTGAGGTCTTTCACGAAAGGGCACGGGGAAAACAAGGTGTGGGGGTGAGGGGTTTGGAGTGTGGTTCAGTGGTAGGACACTTGTCCTGCATGCACAAGGCCCTGGGCTCCATCCCCAGCACTGCAAAAAGGTCACCTTTGAGACCAAAGGAACTGTGAACATCCACTGGGTACTAGGAATGACTCCATTTTGTTGGACAGAATAACAGTATTATGGCTATATTCATACTTGAAATGACATACCAAGATTTGTTTTAAAAATATTCTAGCTGGGTGTGGATTACACCTGTAATCTCAACACTCAGGAGGCTGAGGCAGGAAGATCACAAAAGTTCAAGGCCAGCCTGAACATGAGATCCTGTCTCAAAAAAAAAAAAAAAAAAAAAGTCCAGAAAAAGAGCACAGTACAATTTTAATAATTGCTAAGGCTGAAGGAAAGATGGTAACTTTTACTCCACTTTGGGTCTGTCTCAAATCTATGTAATAGTGATTTTTAAAATATAGAAATTAAGAGAACAAACTTTGATTGTTGTCACCATAAATTAATTGATAAATATGTGAGGCTATGGTGGCACTCCTATAATCCCAGCATTTGGGAGGCTGAGGCAAAAGACTGAAGTGAGTTCAAGGACAGCCTGGGCTACACAGTGAGTTCAAGACCAGTCTGAACCACACGGTGAGACATTGTCTCAATCCACCCACCCCCAAATACACAGATAATAAACAAAACAAAACAAAAGGCTCCATTTAACCCATGTCTACAGAAAGACATCCTGGCAAACACAAGGTTCTGAGTTCCACTCCGGTACCAAAAAGAAAAAACAAAAACAAAAAACAACAACTGTAGAAAGACATGTGTCACTAGCATGCTATGACATCATTTGGGCAGCATCTTATGCAAGCATTGCTGGAGACACAGCCCATTGCTCAGATGTCATTTTGTTTTGAGACAGTATCTCTCTAACATAGTCCAGACTGGCCTTGAACTCAATGCAATCCTCCTGCTTTAGTGTCCCGAGTGCTGGACTACAGGCATGACCACCACATCCAGCTTGACTAAGAAAGACGTCTTTAGCCGGGCGTGGTGGCGCACGCCTTTAATCCCAGCACTCGGGAGGCTGAGGTAGGCGGAGCGTTGTGAGTTCCAGGCCGGCTTGGGCTACAACGCGAGCACAAGGCCAGTCTGAGCTACATAGTGCGACCCTGCCTCAAAAAAGTTAGGACCGGGAGTTTGGCTCAGTGCCTTAAGCGCCTGCTCTGGCAGGCGCGAGGTTGTGAGTTCAATCACTGGTGCCGCAAAAAAAAATAAATAAAAAAAAAAAAAAAAAGAAAGACGTCTTTGTGGCAAGTGACTATCAACACATCACATTGCACACCATTAAAAAAGTATAGAGGGGTTGGGGATGTACCTCAGTGGTAGAGTACTTGCCTAGCATGCACAAGGGCCTGAGTTCAAGCCCCAGTACCACACACACACACATACAAAAAAAAAAAAGAAAAAAAAAGTATAGTCTGCCATAAAAATGTATGCACATTTTAGGAAAAGAAAAACTTACATAAATATTTTAATACTAAATTTATGAAAACCTCATGAGATTAATATGAGTTATCTCTGGCCTCCACAATTACAAGAAGTGTTTAAAGTAGTGGCCATCAGCTTCCAGACACTTAATGTTTTTCTTTTCCTGAAGTGTGTATACACTTTTTCGGTGGTCTCTGTATATATACACATACAGTAGTAACTCAGTTCACGATGTTTCTGTTTGCAAACAATTTGGTTCGCAAACAGAAGTGTTTGGCAATACTTTAGACAACTGTGACCATCTTCCCCAGCATCATAGAACAAATTAAGTTCATGAACAGAGGTACCACAATACATACATACATATATAATTTTTACTTGTCAATTTGTTTTTTTTTGGAGACGGGGTCTCCTGTAGTTCAGGCTGGCCTTGAACTCTGGGCGATCCTCCTGCCTCAGCCTCCTGAGTGCTAGAATTATAAGCGTGAGCCACCACAAATTTTAAGAGACTACATGACAGGTAGGGGAACGGATTCTTTTCAGTTTGTGTGACCTTAGGAGGTAAACTTGGTCCACCACAGGACTTCTCCCACACCAGAACACAGCTACACATGGATTTTAAGCTGATGCCACATGGGAACTAGCTGAGGGTTGAGGACACCCTGCTGTGGGAGGACAGAAACAATGCACAGACAGAAACTTACTAGAGGTTTTACAAGTCCACAAATGCACAGATACTCTTCCCCTTCATGTGCTAGAGGCTAATCCTCCCCGACAGGCCTGGGCTCAGAAACAGCACACACTCCCGCCAAACGCCGAGTGTTAGAAGGGAGAGCAAGTCCCTGCCAGGCCCAGGACCATGAAGCCTTGTAGATTCCACCCCATTCTCTTGAACTGCGCACTCTGGGCAGGGGACACCTCCATTCTCCACTGCCCACAGCCAGCTCACTCTTCCTGCCCCTCCAGTCAGGCCTCAGCTAACTGTAGCTCTGGCCAAAACACCTCCCTGCGACCTGAGCCAGAAGGCCCAGCAGAGCCAACTCTGACTTCCCAACCCACAAGAGCCATGAGATTAATGTTTTTGTTGTTTTTTTAAAGGAGGGGATTATTGGTCTTGGTATAGAAACACTGTTTTTTATTACTGGGAAACAAGTTCCACCTAAAGTCATCTTCCCTCTGGCAGGGGAAACAGGCCCAGAGCACCCACTGGCCAGTTCCACGCTCACCAAGTGGTGCGCACGGGACCCAGCTCCACCAGCAGGCAGCCCAGCACACTTGGTAAGGACTGTTCTCCCAAATCCAAGGATAATCCAACCAATATCAGCGGCCAAAAGCGGTGAGGCACTCGTTACCAGGCAAAGGAGGTATGCAGACAGGCCCACAAGTTGTCATCGCTGGTCAAGGAGGTGAGTGAGCGGGCCGCGTTGCCATTCCTCTGGTGCAGGAAGGGTGTGAATGCCGTGTTCATCCTCTGAGCACGCTGCGGGCACCCAAACTGCTCCGCCTCAAACACCTGCAATGCCAAGGGGAGAGCAGCCTATAATCAGGCCAGCCACTGGCGCCAGACACTCCTCCCCACAGACGCTCTCACGCTGTCCTCTTGACACGGAGCACGGAAAGCACGTGCAGTCTGACCATCATACACTGGATGGTTCTGCCCTCTTGCGAATGGAATTGGCACAAATTTCTCTTGTCCGCTCTTCTATCCCACCACTGGCTCTTTGGGAACTTACTGGGTACTTGGGCCACACAAGCCTTGGAGCAGCCGATCATCTATCTCCAGATGCTCTGATCCTCCTCCCCTGGCGGGCCCGCTACACAAACCTCTACATAAGGCCATGTGACTACCTCCAGCAACCAGAGGAGTGGCAGGCCCTTCCACGACATTTCAGCACTGGAGAAAAACACGCCCTGTGGAGACACTGCAATCTGCAGGCTCTCACCACAGCACCCTGTCCTACCCTGAGACACAGCACCAGAGCGGGATGTCTCTGCTTGGGGTGGGTGGGCTCCCATCAAGACTAACAGGCAGTCTCTGACATTAAGGGCAGGGGAAGCGAAGACAGAAAGGAGGAAGCCAGCGACCCGACTGCTGCAAGGAAACAGAGGTGAAGACCCAGACAGTGGATGCAGGTGAGACTGATAAAGCAGCGGCCAGCCTAGATGCCCATTACGGGACCACCCAACTCTGAGGCCAAGCGGCAGCTTGGGCAGCATAGCAGCTACAGGATCAACAGGAGCAAAGCTCCCTGGGCTACTAGCGTCCCCACCAGGGCAGAAAGAGACTCCAGCAGTGCCAACACCTGCCTAAGATGTTACCTTGAGGGCCTTCCCCTGGAGCTCATCAATGATCCCTCGGATCTTCCCAAGAAGAAAGGGCCAGGAATTGATGAGGTAAATCCTGTCCATCATGATGGCGATGATGCTGTACCAGCGCTGGAAGCCCCTGGCCAGGCTGTCTTTGATGAAGAAAGTATGGCTGAACACAAAACCATGCTGCTCATCCCCAAAGAAGATGGGCCCTTCACGGCCAGGGCACACCTGGGAGCAAATCACAGTGACTCAAAGGACAGTTCTCTCCTTGCTTCAGTGACACCGGGTCTAAGATTCTCCATCAGACCTTTCTCCCCAGTGCCTGGGATGGAACCCAAGCCTTGTGCATGCTAAGCCAGGTAAGTTCCCCACCGAGTCCCATCTCCAGGCTCTCCACAGACCTCTGCTGGCGTGAGTCGGCCAGCAATACTCACAGGGAGAGTGGGAGGACACAGTGAGAGCAGAAAGCTCTTCTGTGCAAACTCACTTTTTTTTCTTTTTCTGGTGCTAGGAATGGAACCCAGGGCCTTGTGCAGGCTCAGCACACAACTATCACTAAGCAATAGCTCCCAATCCCAGCAAACCTTTTGTTGGCACTGAGGGCAGCAAACTTGCTAGAAGTAACCTTTGGTACCTGGATTGCTAGGGTCAGTACAGTAGGACCCCTTACTTTTTTCCATCTTGAGTCATAAATGACTGCTAATATTTCATCTACCCTCCACTCAAATGTGCCAACCTGCTTGTCTGAAGTGACTGAAGAACCAAAAGGTCAAGACAGCCACTGAGTCAAATCTGCATGCTCTGTTCTTTGAGGGCCTCCATCCTGCCCTTGTGACATTTTAACTCTTAACACACCATCTGAAGTACACATGACCATCTGCCTGCCAGCAGAGGCACAGCAGGAAGCTGAGAGAGGAATTAGTGACAGTGGGCACAGAGTAACAGTGAGAATCAGCAGAAAGGCCTCAGGGTCTGATGGGAGTACAGTGACAGGAAAGCTCCTGTGTCACGACTTCCTAAAAAAAACACTAAAAGCCAAGACTCAGGTGTAACGGCAGCAGCCCCAGAGTTTAGGAGCAAATCAGTTCACTCTTTAGGAGGACCTTGAGCAACATGAGATGAACCCTGAGACATACAGTGATGACTCAGACAATACAGAAAGTAATGTTTGATACAGCAACTATGCATCCTAGAAATCATTCATCTCTCAGAAATATATCCCACAAGAATAGATAAAAAGTGGTGCTTAAAGTGAAAACTTAGGTGGGGCATGGTGGTACACATGCATAATCTCAGTGCTTGGGAGAACAGCTACATGTTCAAAGCTAGCCTGCACTACATAGTGAGTTCAAGGCCAGCCTGGACTCCATAGAGAAACCCTGACTCTTAAAAAAAAGAAAAAAAGAGAGAGAGAGAGAAAGAAAAAAGAGAAAAAGGAAATCTAGCATCTATTTAGAAAACTAGAGCCCATCATGACATTCTTTTAAGTTCAAAGCAACTAAGTGTGCCACACTGCAGTCCACAGGGACTGCCAGGCCTTCTGGGAGAAGCCAGCCTTTTTCTCCCTGTCTAACTGCAGCAGTGAACCTGCACTGGCCCCAGGCTCACCTCACAGCTCAGGCTCCGGACACAGGCCTGGCGGACAATGCTGAAGAGCTGTGGGTGGTTGGGGTGCTGGTGACTGACGTACTTGATCGAGGTCTCTTTATCATGGCTGATATAGCCTGGGTGCCCCGCAGCAAGTGACCGGCAGCCCTATCCGTAAGAAGGAAAAGAATTTGCTAGTTAGTTAGGTTACAAACTGTTTTCCTTATGCTGTACAAAGATAACTGGTTCCTAGATTTGTACTCATCTGGTGACTTAAATGTATCCTAAGTAGGATAACCAGGACCTAGGACCCAGGGTTCGTAAGGGGTGCCAGAGGCCAAAAGACTTACTGAGCACGTATGTAGCAGATATTATGAAGCTTTTGCATGCTTTACCCTACTCAATTCAAAGTGCAACCCGATGAGATGATGCCATTTTACAGAAGACAAAACTGAGGCTGAGGTAAGCCGAGCTGGTCCCAGGAACCAGAGCCACGCCTCTCCTGAGCAATGCCTCCAGCAACAGCCCCCTCCGGGTTCTGTCCTTGGTGCTGAATAACATGGGGCAGAGGGCTTGGCCAGATTCAAGGGACCCAGAGCTACAACAGAAATGCTGGCCTTCAGAATGCTGGCGTGGCAGCCTCAGAAGGTCCTACTCAGACCATCTGCTTGAGGAAGTGGGGGGCCACATCCTGCCACAGCTCTGCCATACTAGTACTGAGGCTGTGCATCTGCTATGGTTTATACATTGTGTCAACTTGAGAAGTCTAGAAGCTTAATTAAGTAAGGCAGCAGCTCTACATCCTGGGGTATAGAGCACAAACAGCTACCTGGCCATTGTGTCAATTTGAGAAGGTCAAAAGTTTAACTGAGAGACTCAGCAGGGAGCCAGGGGTCTTACTTTGTAAACATTCTCATCCTGTGCAAAGGAAGGCAAGGATGTTTGTGAAGCTACACCCACCCTGGGGAGGGGGGTGTCCTGTGTACAATATAAGGGAGAAAAAGAGGCTTGCTCTTGCCCCCTTTTTACTCTGGATGCTTTTGCTTGGCTGCTGCCTTGAAGTGTTGTTCCTGTGCCATGCCACCCTGCCTTGGAGCCAGCTGATTGTGGACTGAAACCTCCAAAAACTGTAAGCTAAATAAACCTTTCCTTCCCTAATTTTGGGTGTCAGGTGTTTTGTCTCAGCAACGAATAAAAGTAACCAAGACAGCATCTCTCAAGCACTGCTGCCAGACCCTCCCAGGAGGCAGATGCAGGGATCCACGGTAGCCCGACCCCAACTAGGTGGCCTGGCAGACCCCTCCAAGAATCCTCCTTCCCAGGCCCAGATGATCTCCCTACATTGCCTCTGGTTCCCCTGCAGGAATTTCTAGCAATTGCACATTGCCCTGCTCTCACCAAAACCAAACAAGGAGTCTAGAGTCCCATTTGCCCTGAAATGGCAGGTCCAACCCTCACTCCAGATTTGAAGACCAACTCATAGCAACCACTGAAGTGGACCATTGGGAAACTTCAACCTTAACCCCCAGAGCTCACAAACCAACACAACAAACAATGCCAGGACTCTTTTGAGGAGGAAAAAAAAAAAAAAACCAACTCCCCTGAGGACACTGGACTGAAGGGACCCAAGCCAAGTATGGCTGGGGTGTGCAAAAAGAAAAGTAAATGCCATGCCGGGGTGACAACTGTCTGCTAGAACAGAGCAGATCAAAAAAGCTAAAACCTGGGCTGTTATGTGTAGTGCATGCCTGTAACCCCAGTTACTTGGGAGAGTGAGGCAGGAGGATAATGAGTTCAAGGCCAGCTTAGGTAACTTAGCAAGACCTGTCTCAGTAAGATTTCGAAAAAAATTTTTAAATAGGGGTTGCAGAGGTAGGTCAGTAGTATAGTAGTATAGGATCTTGCCAGCATATGCAAGATCCTGGAGTCCATTCCCAGTACTGAAAAAAAACACAAAACCACACAAAAGCTCAAGTAGGGATGAAGAGAACCAAAGGTACCTGGAGACAAGCACATTCAGAGAGCCTACTGAGAGCCTGAGTCTGGGGTCATCATCTGAAGGCCTCACCCAGTGCTCTCAGGACCCTAGGTCTTCTGTCCTCACAACCCGTATCCCACCTCCAGCAGAGAGTAAAATGTCCCCAAGACCCCAAAGACACTTGCCTCGCACATGTCGGACTTTTTGGGCCCTGGGCTGCTAGACTCAGCACTGGCCCCTTCGGCTGGGCTGTGAGCGCGGACCCGACTGCTCATCTGGATGCCGCCCTCCTCCTCCTCGGCCTGCTCAACCTGGCCAGGGCTGTCCCCGCTCCCAGCACCCTGGGGCAGGGGAGCATGAAGAACCTCCGTGCAGAACAGAGTGCGGGGGCCATGGAGCTCACAGAAGTGACAGAGGGCGACGATGGCATTCATGGTGACTTGTAGTGGAGAGGCCTGTGGGGGGCAGGGACACCATCAGCAGACTTATACCTGCCACACCCCAAAATCTCCCCAACGCCTCAGGAGCACTGGACTCACCAGGTATCACTGACAGATTTTCTGCACTGCCAGTACCTGTGCTGAGGAAGTGCCAGGAACAGGGTGAGGCTGGCAGGGACATGAAATCAAGGAAAGTCCCCTCCTCAAGCTTGGGTGCCAGTGGAACAATTTAACATGTTCACAACAGAGCCCTACATGCATGACTGTCCCATCGAGTGGCCTGTAGTTCAAGCTGCCCAGTGAGAAAATCATGCACATACCACCAGTGGTTCAAGCCAGCAGAAACATGTTAAAGTCCACAGCACCTGGTGCCATCAGAGGTGACGGCTGTTGTGAATTATGGGCAACTTAACCCTCCTCACAGCAAGGTTAGCGGATGAAGGGCCCTCTGGTTAGGGAAAATCAGGGAAGGCTTTAAAGACTGGGCATAGCCACATGTGCGTGGAGGCAACCACCTGTAGACCACAGCACAACAGGCAGAGGAGGGAGCCACTAACACGGTGCATGCCTAGCAACCACTCCCAACACCACAACAGTGGTGGGGACAGTGATAACCGAACTCCCTACCATTTCTGATGTGTGGACACTGTAGACCACACTGGCTGGTAAGTCTGAATTACCAGGTTAGAACACCCAAAAACTCTCCAGATCCATGATGCCACAGCCACATGTGGCAACTTAGACTTAAGCTAGAGTAAAGCTCAGCTCCTCAGTCTTGTCAGCCAGGTTTTCAGTGCTCACAGCACATAGGGCTCATAAGCAGGATAGGTTGTGGGACATTTCCACGGTCACAGAAACCTCCGCTGGAACACCTTGCTCAAGACAACACAGAACCATTCACATTTCTAAACGTGGGACTGCTCGATGGACACTGGTCAGGGCCCAAATTCTTTTCTCTTTTAGAGAGTTCCCCCAGCAGCACCACCAAAATGTCCTCTTTTTGGTGGCCAGACATGGACATAAGCAAGGCTGGGCCAGTCAGATGGCCTGCCCCGGATGTTGAAACTGAAGCAGGGAGGTTCAGTGTTAATCCACACAACTGGCCAGGTATGGACAGACTCCTAGGAGCGCCACCGAAATGCCAGCTGTGCTATCACAGAGGGTGCAGCTAAGGGTGAGGGCTCATGACACTCCATGTCTGGCTGTTTCTCCTCACCACTCAGCCTCTGCTTGCCTGTCCCTGCTCAGAACCTCCCTAATCAGCACATGGGGACAGACACCCCTCCCCTTACTACTCTTCCTCCCACTGGGCTGAGCCTACAACTTTTCACACCACGAACTGTGTTGTTTGTGCTTCCTCTTTACAAATGAAAGGTCCATCCAGTTAACTGCTGTACACCAGCATCTATAAATAGTTCCCGACATATAGGAGAGACCAAATTAGCAGGTGCTGGACAAATGAATGGATTTGGAGTTGCCCACCGAGAGACGACATTTGACACAAGAGTAAATGGATGTGTCCATGGGCAGAAAAGATTCAAGTGCATAACCATGGAAAGTTCAGCATCTGAAAGTCTAGTGGGACAGGAACCAAGCAGACTGAGTTTAAATAGAGGTTCTCGACAGCAGGGTCAAGGACAGTGATGGGCTGGGGGTGGACTTGGGGTGTGGCTCAATAGTAGAGTATATGCCTAACATGCATGAGGCCCTGGGTTCCACTCCCAGCACTTAAATAAGCGTTCACTGTGGAAGAGATGAAATGACCACAGAGAGAATAAGGAGGTTGAAGGAGGAAGAAGGGAAAACAGGACCCAAAGTAAAGACAGAGGCAGTAATCCTCGAAAAGGAGGTCACATCTTCCCTTGAGGCAGAAAGGGAAGAGAAATAAGGTTCCTTCCAAAATTGATACTAACCTTACACTTAGCAGACTCACACCTCCACCAGTCTACCTAGACCAGAGCATACAAAGACCTGCCACGTAAGTCAGCCATTCCATCAGCAGTCATATGCAAAGACTTGACATTTTCTAGAGAAGGAAAAATAAAAATCATGGGTAATTCTAAGAGCAGTGACCTCTGTAGCATAAAACAAAACAAAACAAACAAAAAAAACAACTCCCCTGAGGACACTGGACTGAAGGGACCCAAGCCAAGTATGGTTGGGGTGTGCAAAAAGAAAAGTAAATGCCATGCTGGGGTGACAACTGTCTGCTAGAACAGAGCAGATCAAAAAAGCTAGACCTGGGCTGGTATTCACAGCAGCTTACAGCCAGCCTCAAATCACAGCATCATCATGTGTTGAAGGTTTGGTCCTCAAATGATGGTGCTAAGTGGGAAATGGTAACATTTTTAGAAGGTGGGGTTTAGCGGCAGGAAGTCAGGTCACCGAGAGATGCCCTTGAAGGGGATCCTGGGACCTCCATCCCTTTCTCTTTCTGCTTCCCATATGCCACGGAGGCATGCAGTTTTACTCCCCAACATGGTCCAACTGGGATGTTCTGCCCCATTCCAGGCCCAAAGCGACAGAGCCAAGCAGCCACAGACTGAAAAGTCTGAACCAAAGTAAATTTTTCCTAACTTGATTATCTTAAGTAGTTTGTCATGGAAAACCAAGCCATCTGTGGTCCTCCCTCCCCAGCTGGGAATTGAAGCCAGGAGCTCACTTATGCTAGGAAAGCACTCTTAACCACTGAGCTACATCCCCAGCTCTACACGCATGTTTCTGAATAGCTTAGCAGCCTTCTCACCTTCGAAGTCATGGCTGACAGCAAGCTGACCTGACACCTGAAGTTTTAGCTAAAACCTTACATCTATACTGCAATATTTGAAAAAAAGATCTCCCAACTCCCTAAGAACATAATCATTATGTACTGCAAACGTACTAATAAAAAAATAAAAATTGGAAAAAAGGTCACTTAAACATAAATATTTAAGTATTTTTTTGAGATAGGGTCTTACTGTTTAGTTCAAGCCCAGACTAGCCTCAAGCTCAAAGCGACTCTCCTGCCTCAGCCTCCTCAGTTCTGGAATTACAGGCATACACCACCACACCCAGCACTAAAAATATTTTTAAAACATGCAGTCCCCATCCTTCTACTATTGGTTTAAGCAGGCTACTCTGGTAGCACATACATCAAACCAGGTCTGGAAGTTTATTTGCCTTTTCTAATGGGAAGGGAAAACTAGAGGCAACACTGCTACTTCCCAGCATCCAGGATTAACATACGCTACTCTATTATTAGTTTTGCTCTGATGAAAAATATTGTACAAGAGTTCCAACTTCTAGATCACACACACTACAGCCCCAGGCAGCCACTGGGGAGGAACTCTAGACCATATTTTGCTTCGGAGTCACACAGACCTATAACCTGGGTCCATAGCACACAGCAGCCAGGTGGCATCAAATGTTACTTAACCTCTCGGAATAGCACTATAGCGCTGTGAAACAGGCTTCGCAGGGCTGGGACCGCTCTCCAATTCTAAGATGCATGCTCAACAAATTCATGTCTGTCTAAAAATTACCCTAATTAGCTTTCTAGAACCCAAGGAACAGGCAGAAACCCTTTGCCGTCCGACTGCCATTACGAAACTTAAAGCAAGTATGTAACTTCCTCCAAGAGGTAGGTACCTGTCCATGTCCCCACCTACAGTGGCCGAGCCACAGGCCCAGCCCTGGGTCCTCTTCATCCTTACTTTCTTCTCACTGGGCCATGGAGGATTAAAGAGGCCACTAAACCATGTGTGGTGGTGCACTCCTGTGAGGCTGTCAAGAAGATCACAAGTTTGAGCCCACCTTAGGAATTAGCAACTTATCAAGACCTTCTCTAAAAAAAATAAAGGGCTGGGGATGTAGCTCAGTGCAAAGGCCCTGGGTTCAATCCCCGGTACCACAAAAAGTAAATATAAAAAGGCCACTAAGTTAACAGCACTCTGTAGGTAAATATGGTTATTACAGTGGATCTTATCCAGCAATGAGCAAGCACCTGCTAACACTATATAGTCTCCACAGAAAGCCTAAGTCAGAGTGCTCGCTGGTATGGGTAAAAAGGTCTGCAGGAGATTCCTTCCAGCTCAGACTCACTCCCAGCTCTACTACATCCACTGATTCCACCCGGATTTCCAACTACAGAGCTCCCTGACATACGACACTAAAAAGGTGAACAGTGTCATGTGCCACTGTTGCTCAATTACTCACTGACAATAGTGATAATCTAGTACCTCCAGTACCACGGCCTTTTTCTACCATGACAAAGTTTCTCTAGCCACAGCAGGGCACCATGGGTTGTGCCAGGCATCTAGGGGCTGGAGAAGTCTCTCTGCCTCCCACGGCTGCGGGTAACCATGCGGACCTCAATCCACAACAAGCCAAAGGTCTAAATATTCTTACCAGGGCATAAAGGTGGGTGTGACAACAGCCTCCAAACCGAAGAGAAGCGAGGGCTTCTCTCCATCCTGGATAGTGAGTTAGGCCTATCACTCATCAAAGGCCCTTCTGGGAATGCCAGCCCGGGAGAAAAGCAAAACACACGTCTCCCCCAAACCACGTAAGATAAAATTTGGGTGAGGTGGTGGGGTGATGAGAGAGTAACCTCTCCGGGAAACAGTCAGTGACTCTGACCGGCGGCTCGAACCCTGGTCTCTCACTCGTTCCAGTAGTTTATGGATGTATGTCTCACCGCCCCTCCAAGTCTCAGAGCTCGGTGATACCGCCCACCCAGCCCTTACCCTCCCATCACTCGCCGACCTCCGGCCAACCCGAACAGCCCGAGACCTCTCCACCTGTCCTCGGCCCAGACCCCTGCCTAGGGAACACCGGCTCTCCCCGAACACGACGCAGCAGCACCGCCCCTAACTGTGCCAGGTAGATCGTGACTGTCAGCCCCAGCCCCACAAGAGCGCAACGGGAGCCACCCTGTCCCAGACCCCGCAGGGGTAAACATGAGCCCTGGTTCTGACCGTCGAGAGGCGCTGGCTGAACTCAAAGCCGCAGCATTTCCCCCACGGTGCCCTCTACTCCAGCAGGGAGCGCTGAGCCCAAAGCGCGTGACTCGGCCGGGCCATACCATCAGCCCACCGCTACTAGGGATGCAGGAAACGCCCGAACGCGCCCTGCACCGCGAGACATGCGGGACCTTCCAAACCGGAACTCAGGAATATATATATATGGCGCCAAAACTCAGAAGACAGGCGCGAAACCGGGCACAATTGCCAAAAACCTCCCTCTTGGCCTCCCCTACGCCACTCGCCACCCCGCCGGGAGTACAGAATGGTTCAAACCGAGCATGCCCGGACTCCTGGAAGAAACCATTTCAAGGGCAAGGCGAAGTCAAAATTTAGAAGTCGTTTTAAAAAGAGATTTGTGGGAAAATACAGTCAGAATGACACGTTGTTCACACATTAGAGAAACAAGATAGAGAATAACTTTCTAAGAGCCCTGCGTTTTCTTTTGGCGTCAGCAATGATTTCAGTTAAACTGTAGACGGAGTGGAAGGTGCGGCCAGGTAGCTGGGAGGAGGCCGTCACGTGTCGCGGCTGGGCCGCTAGTTACGTAATCGAGATGGGCGGGGCTGCCCTGCGCTGTGCTTGTGCGTGGCTCGCTCCTCTTTCCGCTGGCCCGATACGATAGTACCTCCGAAGTTTTAAAAAATTATAGAACGATGTGTGTTTTAAGCCTATAGGCCTGTTATTGTTTGGCTACTTAAAAATTAGTTTTAAAGGCATTATTGCATTATGTAATCTGGGTCCTTCCACGAAGAGCTGCAGAGACGAGAGTTAGGCCTAGCGCCGCCAGCAGATGTCTGGTGTGTGGTGCGCGGTGCTCCGTGGGAGCTGAGACCGACACCCTTGGCTGTGCGCAGCTTCGCAGCTGACCTCGGAGACGTGGTTCCAGCAGAATGTACACAGTGTGACTATTAGGCAGTGCTGGGGAAAAGCCTCAGCCATTTCGAGTAGAAAGTGGGCGATTGTGTTTCTCAAATCACGCAGGTTACTTTCTCTCTTTGAATTGCGTGTCTTTTGAAAAGACATCGTGAGAAAGAACATAATTGCAATTTGTGTTTTCCACCTTCATTTACTGGCTTGGCGCAGATACCACTCCAATTCTGCCTGATGCTGAACAGCACAAAAAGTTGATTCATCGGCCAATTTACAGACATTTTCTGAAGCAAAAATACACACAAGGGTACAGTGATTTGGGATTGTTTTTACCATCAGTAATGCGGATACTTGAATTTTATTGCTTGCAAAATGCTTCAATAACTTTAGTGAAAAGGTGCAAGAAATGTTTAGAACCACTTTCTTATACCTGCGCTTTCCAATACCTAAAAAGAAAACATTATTTCCAACCTTTGTCAAAGTGTATTCCATTCACATTAAAAATGTCCACTCTGGCAGGGCAGGGTGGTGCATGCCTGTAATCCCAGCACTCAGGAGGCTGAGGCAGGAGGATCATTGCGAGTTCGAGGCCGGCCTGGGGTACAAAGTGAGTTCAAGGCCAGCCTGAACTGCATAGTGAGACCCTGTCTCAAAAAAAACCAACCAACCAAACAAACAAACAAACAAAAAAACCCATAGGGCTGGGGATTTAGCTCAGTGGCTTAAGTGCCCGCCTGGCAGGCACTAGATTATGAGTTTGATCCCTGGTACAAGAAAAAAAAAATCCACTCTGCAATTCTGAATACAAATCTGATTAGCAAATTTCCACACTGATAAGCAAAAATGTCACAGAACTTCTCACAAACTCCCATTAGTGACCATGGCTGGTTTTAATCAAGAGAATAATGTTTTAAATTAATTGTATTTGGAATTATTTTGTCATTTGTTTGGATAATCTTGTTTTTCCCATTTTCTTTTAATGGTAGATGTTCTTTTCTGTGCTGAGAATCAAACCCCAAGGCATCAGGCATGATAGGCAAGCCCTTTACTACTGAGCTACACCCCACATTTGTTAGTGGGGTTTTAAACCAAGAATAAGATATTTTTTTCATTTTGTGATTTTAATTTCAGGAATCACTTTCCTCAGATTTGTTAGTGGAAGCCACAATCTTGTCAGAGTATTTTTGTTTCCATGGTGATAGGATAATGGGTTCCTAATGGAGAAAGTTTATTCAGCCACTGGCATTTTCCTTCTTCTCTCCCCCTCCCTCCCGCCCCTTCCCCCATTCCGTCTCTCTCTGTCGCTCTCCCTCCCGCCCGTTTGCACCATGAATGAAACCCCTGAGAACTGTAAGAAATAAACCTTTCCTCCCCTAATTTTGAGCGCCAGACATTGTCTCAGCAACAAGAAAAAAGTAAGACAGTTCCCTTAGAGGTTTTCAGTGCACCCTCACCAACATGGCCTCTCACATAGTTGCAGGATACAGTGGGGCACAGTCAATTAGCTAGCTCCTGGTTTTCAGTTTGAGGAAGAAGGAACATTTCATTTGTAAGCAATTGGATCTCAGTCTTTTTAGTCACATCTCATTTAAGATTATGGGTTCCCTGTCTTAAAAATCTAAGCTTTTGTTTCGAGCAAGAAAATATTCCCTGTATTTCGGCTGTGTTTAGGAGTTGGGGGGGGGGTCTTTCCAGCTGCTAGAAACAACCAAGCAAAGGGTAACATTTCAGGTGGAACTGATGTACAATTTCTAAGTCACATTGAAGTTTAAGCTAATTTTAGGTAATTAGACTGTATGTGCGCAGCCAGTTGCAAAGTTTGAATTATTAGTCCAATAATTTTCTTTAAAAGGGTGCTAGGACTGGGTTGGGGATGTGGATCAGTGGTAGAGTTCTTGCCTTGAATGTATAGGCCCTGGGTTTTATCCCCAGCATGGCAAAAAACAAAAAAAACTTTTTAAAAAGGGCACTATCATCTGGGTCTGGTAGTGCACGCCTGTAATTCCAGCACTCGAGAGGCTGGGTCAGGAGGATCGTTCTAAGTTTCAAACCAGCCTGGGCCGCAATGTGAGCTCAAGCCCAGCTTAAACTGCACAGTAAGACCCTGTCTCAAAAAGACAAAAAATAAAAAAAAAACTACAATTTTTTAAAAAAGGGCACTAGGACTAAGGTAGCATTTTTCACCATAATAATTTCAAGAAGCCTCTGAAAATTAATCTTCCTGTCCCAATTCAAATTCAACTGCTAGGCTTTATTTTATTATTATTATTATTTTTTTTTTTTTTTTGGTACCAGAGATCGAACTTACCACTTCGTGCCTGTCAGGCAGGAGCTTAAGCCACTGAGCTAAATCCCCGGCCCTATTTTTTTGAGACAGGGTCTCACTATGCAGTTCAGGCTGGCCTTGAACTCACTTTATAGCCCAGACTGTTCCCGAACTCACAATGATCCTCCTGCCTCAGGCTCCCCAAATGCTGGGATTACAGGTGTGCGCCACCACACCCAGCTATCAACTGCTAAACTTTAGAGTTTTAATCTGAAACTACCTGCCTTTTTAAATGCCAAGTGGTTTCTAACCAGCTAAGACATATTAAATGCCTTTTGCAATTAGCAAAAGTTCTCTGGTATCACTCAGCTTTTGATCTTAGGAAATAATACATTTGTCATTTTTACCATCCTGAAGTAATTCAACTGCCTGAAAATCTTACCATTACATTTTCCTACTCACAAACGTTTGATTACCCAGCCATCTCCTTTCCCTGGGCCCTTTGCAACTCACAAAAACTTTAAACATTTATATACCCAAAACTTTATCTTTGAAAAGCAAGTTAACAGTAGAGCATTGGCATACATGGTAACCATGGGCTAGACAGAACAGGAAGCTGAACAGGTCAGGTTCACCAGTGAACACTAACAGTTTGGAATACTCAAAAAGCTCAGACTTAACTTTCCCCTCCTGCCATATTACCTGCTAGAAAAGTAAATGTCCCTGATTGGATTCTACCAGTATCATATATTGATGGTGGCTACTTGCTATTTTGCACAGACATTCTATATTACCTAGTTTTGGCTGAAATTTCAGTGTATTGAACAAAGTAAAAATGGTGTCATCCACACAGGGCAGAAAAACCCCACTGCTTTACTGCCTATTAGTCGCACTCAGCAAACACTACCATTTCAAAAGAATAGAACCAGATGTTTCTTTAGAGAATATCTTACACCAATATATGCCAAACTAGAGAGCAAAGCAGTCATTTTGAGCGATTCACTTGGCATCAACCCAAATAGAAATACTAATACAATGCAAGTACTGGATTCAGAAGGCAATTAATAATTTTTTGTTGTTGTTGGTACCAGGGATTGAACTCAAAACCTCGCACCTGCCAAGCAGGCGCTTAAGCCACTGAGCCAAACTCCCGGCCCTAGTTTTTGAGACACAGTCACACTATGTAGTTCAGGTCAGCCTCGAACTCACAATGCTACCCCTACCTCAGCCTCCTGAGTGCTGGGATTAATGGCATGCGCCACCATACCCAGCTCAATTAATAATTCTTGATAAGCAGGAGTATTAACGTTTCAGACTATCATGAAAAGATAAACTTGGAAAAAGTCCTCACAGAACTGGTAGGTCCACTAGTGAACACTAACCAAATGCTACATACATCCTGGGACCTCAGAAATGGCTCTAACTCTCCTAAGCACAAACTCACTATTTCTGGTGCCATCAAAATGCCACAGCTGTTCTAAGTCAACATTTTCACAATGTATAATTTTCTGCTGAGAATTAAAGGAACAGCTACATCTATCTTTGCAGCAAAAGAGCATGATAACTTTCCAAGCCAAGACACCATTGGAGCCTAGGCACTCTATCCATCAGACAGCAGATATGAAGTCCTAAAATATTTTCTTCTTAGAAATAAATGACATATATACATCTCCTTGACCTGGAAGAATTTCAAAAGTAACTCATGTGGCCGGGCGTGGTGGCGCACGCCTTTAATCCCAGCACTCGGGAGGCTGAGGTAGGCGGAGAGTTGTGAGTTCGAGGCCGGCTTGGGCTACAACGCGAGCGCAAGGCCGGCCTGAGCTACATAGTGCGACCCTGCCTCAAAAAATCCAGGGCCGGGAGTTAGGCTCAGTGCCTTCAGCGCCTGCCCTGGCAGGCGCGAGATTGTGAGTTCAATCCCCGGTGCTGCAAGAA